>MU223187.1:1898425-1924481 GCA_018584345.1 Thuja plicata | reverse complement strand
AGTCCTTCTGGTTAGGGTCTGAGAGTAGCCCTAAGAGACTCAAGGGTGAGTCTAGAGAGTCCTGAATTGAATAGGATTCCAGGTGAGATTCCTAGAAGAGAGTAGGAATTTTAGAAAGTTAGGTGACATTCCCCATCAGATTGGTATCAGAGCATGATGAAGAAAGGCTAAGTGTCGAGGACATGCGCTAAGAAACAGGCGTGCAAAGGCCTCAAGTAGCGCCCATTTCTAGGTTTTCACCACTTGAATTTTATTACAATTTTTTTCTCTTTTTTTTTTCTTTTTTTTATAATTTTTTTATTTCAATTTTTTTTATAATTTTTTGGAATATTTTCTACCAAGGCGCATGTTTCTAGGTTTTCACGAAGGCACTTTTTCTATTTTTTTTGAATTTTTGAATTTTTTGATTTTTTTGTATTTTTGGAATATATAATTTTTTGGAGATACATCAAAGTGCCTATTGCTAGGTTTTCACTAAGATGATCATTTTTTTAGGACATTTTCTGATTTTTAGAATTTTTGACAATATATCATTTTTTTGAATTTTTTCAGGATCAATAAGTATGTACAAAAGGATGCCCCTAGATAGAATGGGCATCAAACTCCCAAGCAAGATTACATCGCGCAATCCCAATGTTTAGCAAGGTGGAGGACAGGAGGGATTAGCAAGCTGGTGGAAGAGATGGAAGAAAAGAGAATGAAGGAGAATGAAAGGAAAAAATCCTCAAAGGCAAACTCCTCAAGAGTACTCAAGCTAGGGAAAAGAAAAGAAACACCATATAAAGCACATTTGGATAAGCAATGAAAGACCAGCATAGGATAAGTCACAAAAGCGTAATGCAAGAGTAGGAAATAATGTAGTCTAAAGGAGTAGACATGTCAAGAGGCTTCATAGCACCGTGTTTTACTCTTTCTTTTTGTTTTTTTATTAGATCACCGTGTTTTTCTCTTTCTTTTTTTAATTAGATCAAGACCAAAGGGGAAAAGGATAGCGATAGTCAAAAATGAATGGAGGGAGATAGATATGAAGGCTAAACATGAAATGAATAAAAGCAAGATCATCATAATATAGCTCACAAGATAGCCCAAATGTTCATGTATAGATCAACATTATCAAGATCAAAGAAAGAATACAAAATGGATGAAAGATGTAGAAGAACTACACATGATGTATGATTGCCAGGTTTTCATCATGGTACTTATCTAAGGTGCCACAAGGGAGTGGTTTTCACCATAGGATGAAATTATTTCTCTTTAATTTTTTATTTTTTCTTTATTTATTTATTTTTTTGAATTTTTTTTTCTTTGAATTTTTTGGAAGAAGGAAAGCTTTTTTTTTCTTTTTTTTGGAAGAAGGCAAGCTTTTAAGATAATGCTCCTTGAAAGGATAAACCATGATATGCCAAGAATTCAAAATAATATGCTCAAAGATGTCGATAGGGAAAGGAAGATGAAAGAGGAAAATGGAGGATAAGATTTTATGCAAAGCGAGTGAGGTTGGAAGATAGGAGGAATAGGCAAATGAGGAAAAAGGATAGAAGGTAGAGGGATAGTGAATGAAATAATTGTGAAAGGGTAGATAGAAAGGAAGAAAAGATCAACATCAATACACACCTTCAATGGTGGCGAGAGGATGGAGAAAATGGGAATGAAGGAATATGTGAAGGAATATGGTGAATGGATAATAGAGGTTGCGGTTTAGGCGCATGAAATGAAAGAATGTTTTTGGAAGAAGATGAAGTGGAAGCCTTTGGAAGCTTGAATGTCAACTTCACTTGTTTCTCAACATAAGACTCTTTCAAGAGAGCCTTTGGAATCCAAATAGTTGTAGGCTTTTCATTTTTTTTTGATGATTTAGAGAGAATATCCTCAATGATGGATTTTGGAACCCATACTTGTCTTGTAGTTTTCTTCTTAGATATCTCTTTTGATTTTATGCCCCCATGTTGATTAGAGGAGACATGGTGATCTTCTTTTTTAGATGGACTCTTGTACTACTTTTTTTTCTTATATTGAACATTCAAGTTTCTTCCAAAAGACTTGGGACTTGTGGTAGAAGAAGAAGAATATGACTGGTTTAGATGGGTGGATGGATGAAAAGGATCCAAGGGTATGCATCTATGTTGATCTTGAGGAAAGATAGGAGATGGAGGGATGTAAGGACCCAAGATGGATGACGAATTAGGAGAGTTAGGTGGGGAAACTGAAGGGACATAAGGACCCAAGATGGAAGGAAAATGTGAAGCCCTTAGTACTAGTGGAGGAGGTCCAAGGATGGACGTGGAAGACACAAAAGGATAATCAATAAGTTCATTGGCATGTATATGACAACCACGGATATCAGCATCTTTAGAGTGAGCATTAGGATTTTCAATAGGATCATGAATATCTTGAATAGGAGCACCTTCGTTGATAGGATTTTTTGAAGCTTGGAAAGACTTACGAAGAGTAGAAAGTGGAAGTGAGCATGGAGTGGTAGAAGAAGAAGATGGAAGACTTTGATCTTGACAAGGATCTTTGGATAGCATAATTGCATAATTTTTCTCTTGATTTTCAATAGGCTTAATATCAAAAGTAACAACACCTTTTTTAATAACCTTAATGGAAGTATCATCTTGGGAAATTGCAAGTGTGGTAAGGTTATTTTGATTGTCAATAAGCTCAACGGTGTAAGTAGTAACTTTATCTTGCTTAGGGGAAGACTTAAGACATGGTGGAATGAATGAGAAAAGGCATAAGGATCAAAAGAACCATGATGCGGATAAGACTCGTCATAAAGAGGATTGGAATACATGGAGATTTCTTGATCTTGATATTTCTTTATGTTCTTTTCTTTATCATTTTTAGAGTCCTCTTGACATGGAGCCACTTCTAAGGACAAGGAAGCATGTTGGAATTGTATGGGAGATTTGGGAAGAGATGGGGAAGGATTAACTGAACTAGGCATTATAGCATGTAAAGGAATAGGCTCTTTAGGTTTAGCATTATTGAAAGTATTTGTAGCCAAGTGAAGGTTAGCTTGAGTTTCTTTAAGAGGTAGCCCTTGAGAATAACTATAGGGAACTACATGAAAAGCATTAGGACTTCTGTTGGATGAAGGATTTGTGGAAGATTTGGAAACTTTAGGAGATGCATGAATATTGGAAGAAGTAGAGGATGGAAGAAAATCATCACAAAATGATAGTTCATCATTAACATGATCTTGCTTGAGAATGCAATCTTTATTTTTAGCACGAGAATACTTTGAGGAGGGATAGAATTGACGTTTGTAATTAGCACGGAAAGCTTTCTCTTCCTCAAATCTATCATCAAAGTATTGTTCATAAAACTCATCAAAGTCTCTTTTAAAATCAGAATCATATGGATCACCATCACAATCTATCCAATAGGATGGCCCTTTAGTAAGAACAAGCACACGACGAGGAGGACTCTTAGGAATAGAAGTATCGTAATCATGTCTATGTATTTCATCATAATAGGCGTCATCAAAATAAGCATCAGAGCTAAAATAAATGGGATCATCAAAGTCATCAAAGATGGGCATGTCATTCTTCACAGAAGACGTATCACAAGGATTATCATGTTGCTCATTATTGTATGCATTTTGAAGAGAATCATGACTCTTGGGAGAAGTAGAAGAATAACGAGATCGTGAAGAAGAATAATGTGAAGACTTAGTGAAAGAAGAATGTTTGGATGATGATGAATAATGCAAAGACTTAGAAGAAGAATAATGTTTAGATGATGAGGAATGATGAGAAGACTTAGAAGATGAATGATGTTCAGATGATGAGGAATGATGAGAAGATTTAGAAGATGAATGACGTTTGGAAGAAATTTGTGACGAGATCATGTGCATGATTCGAGAAAAGGCATCTGATTTACTCACTTTTTTATATATATTTTTCATAATTTCATCATTTATACAATTTTTGGAATAACCCTCTTCGAATTGAGCAATGAGTTCAAGATCATCTATCCTCAAGCGAGGTTCCATAACAAGATATTTGAAATTCATGGTTCTAGAAAAGGATGAATCAAGAAGAGATGAATAGAAGAAGGTAGACTAGATAATAAGAGGAAAAGAATCAAGAAGATGTGAAGATATTAGGAAGAAGAGGAAGAAGCATGAAAGAAGAAGAGAAAGAATGGAAGTGGAAGACTAGGAAGACATGGAAGATGTGGAAGAAAGAAGACCAAGAGTCATTTTGTGCAAAATGATACCATTTAAGTTAATTTGGATGTTGAGCAACATGTTATGACACTCTTGGGGAGATCTATTGAAGTTTTTATCAGTCGGGAACTCAGAATTATTCATTTTAATTGACCAACTAGATGCATTAACAGATGTTATCATGAATCAAGCATGCAAGATAGCAATCAGGGAGTTCAAGCAATCAATGTCTTAAAAAAATGAGCAAGGGAAAAAGCAACCTTGCACATGGAAATGGATAATGACATAGTAATTCTACTCCATAAGAATGCTACTTATGTATGTTCTCAAATGTTTTCCAATCACGCACATAGTCCTAGAAAATAAAAAGTTGGTTGCACTATGGTTCTTAGTAATGGCTTGGCTCTGTAACTTTTGCAATTCCAAGTGCGTGAAATCCAATCTTGGCGCACCAAGGTTTTGACACAGTCTAAGAATTTAATCAATCAGAAGCTGTTGAGGAGATCTGACAACCCATAAGAAACTATACCTGTGGAGATTTCTTTCACAAGGACATTTATATAGCGGTTGTCACTACAATGGTGAAAATGGATATTACCACTTGAGGTTCCGTCCACGTGGTTTATCCAATAAAGGGAATGTCCACTACATTTAACCCTCTCTAACAAGGAAGACTCACAATATAGACCACATGGGGACTTGGTTTGGATTCAAGGGTTCCAAGTTTTTGATTCTCCCAAAATGGAAAAGAGCATAATCCTCTTGCCTCTTCACCTCAGAAAAACATAGCAAACATGATTCATTGACCCACTAATTTGAAATCACCTCATTCAAGGCTCACACAACAAAAAATGACACCAATCCCCCAAAGAGAGAAATTATTGCCAAAAGTTGAAGCCCAAACCAAGTTGACCAATGAGCTAAAAACAAAATCCTTCCCTACCTACAAGGGGATCTATCGTCAAGAAGAGCTTCACATGTAAAAAAAGTGAATGAAGCCCACTCTCTAAAGATCACCACAAATAGTGTTCATAGGGCCTAATTACTATGTGAAACATATATGCAAGAAAGCAAATCTAGGTCTATTTTTAGAGCACCAATTGGAAATGTGATCTATGAAAGTAAGAAACACTCAAGCTAGACACATGAGATGTTCATTTTATTTCTAAAATCCAAATGTTATAAAAATAAAAAAAATACCTCAAATCCAATGCAACGTGAATCTTTTTGTTTTTTATCCAAGCAAGTCCGAGCAATCCTCACGAACTCTCCAACAAGCAAGACAAGCAAACAAGAAAACAAGCTATGCAATGTATATTCAACTTATGCAAACCCTAGGGTTAGATCTAAAAATCAATTGTTAGGAGAAATAATAACTAGAAAATAATCTGAATGACAACTAACATCATGCATTGAACCATGTGAAAAATAAGTGCAAGCTAATCATTAAATACCCTTTTTTTAATTTTGATTTTTTGACCTAGTCAACAAGATCTGATTTTTTTGCTATGAATTCGTATCCAAAACCCTAAATACAGAAAAGAGACCCCTATTAAAAAACAAAGAGCTTTCCAAAAATGTCATAATTTTAAAAATATCTTTTCATTTGTGCCCTAGGGAACCATTTTCCTAAAATAGACTAGTTTTCATAAATCAACCAAATGAGCTATAATATTGCATCCAAATTTGAAAATAAAAGAATGGACCCCCTGTATAATTTAAGGACCTTTCCTAAAATGTAAATTTTTTTGACAAATTCGCTGATTTGCACTAAAAATTAAGGTTTTATGAAAAATAAAGAGAAAATTATAAAAAATTCAAAATACCTCAAAATTTTTTGAATGTTTTACTGGAGCTTCTCTAATATGTCACCAACCTACGAAAAAAATTTCAAACCAAAAATCTAAGCCATTTGGGAGATATGATCAAATCTTTGAAAATCTAGGGTTTTCATCTCCAAGCAAATCTGCACAAGGGTTAGGCTTAAAAAACTTCAATAAAATAACCATGTAAAGATTAGAAAATCTAAAAATCTAATAAAATGAAGGAAAATCAGGAGCATCATGCCCTACGATGGGTGCCAAAAATGTGTGCTAAAATGTTGACACACTTCTATGAATCATTCCATCCAAGGTTGCTCAAGAATGAGGCCTCAAATATCGATCCATAGCTCTCTAATCATGGAGTGCAAAGGTGTGAAATGGAGGCCCTCAAATTGACCTAGTTAGTGCCTATGCAAGTACACCATGAAATGAGAGATTCAAATACATGAAAATGAAATCTACTCTATATAATAACAATGCATGAAAAGAAATTAATCTAAATGATAACAATGCATGATTAATCTATGAAAGAAAATATGCAAATCTAATCTATGAAAATAAACATGAATCTAATCTACATGAGTAGCCATGGATGCAAGAAGAAGAAGAAAAGAAGATAGAGAAGTTGCAATATCCAAGATTGAGTGCTCAAATCCTCCTCGAAAATTGCTCTCCAAACCTGCAACATAACAATACTATGAAAAAGATGATATATGATTGATGATTGATGATTGATTATTAAATGAGAAGGAGAGGTTTCCTTATAAGAAAATTGAATGGTTGAGATTAAGAGGCAAAAATCAAAGGCTATGAATAAGAGGCAAAAATCCCACCACTTAGGAAGATGTGAAGAAAAAGGGATTTTTATTTAATTTTCATTTAATTTATTTCATTTTTCAACAAATAAAGTGCTTTAAGTGGGGATTTTTATTTACTTAATTAAAAGAGATATTTTCTTTCAATTAAATAAATTAGAAGAATTTTATTTAATTAAATGGGAGGAATTTAATTTAATTAAATAAGAGGAATTTTATTTAATTAAAAGGGAGATTAAATCTTTTAATTAAATAAAAAAGATCAAACCTTAGGAAATATTGAAATAATTAAATAATTGAATTAATTACAATTTGATCAAGGAAATTGATTTGAATTAAAAATATCGCAAAGTATTAATTCAGAAATTTGATAAATTGATAAAATGATAAATGGGGCCCAAAGTCTAGGCGACTATTTTAGGGTGCATACACCTTCAACATCATCCAGTATGGAATTGAATGGATTTATCTTTAAAAAAAATCTCTTCCTCTCAGCAATGTCAAATATAGTAGGGGTTGCCAAACTTACTTGTAACTAGGTTAAGTAGGGTTTCACAATGATTCTGAACGACGCAACTGCTAGGGTTCCATTCCAAACATAATCCATTCACAAAGTAGCTAATCCTTCAAGTTGTAGTGCTTTGATGCTTGATGCCTATCTTCTTTCTAAATTCTTCAATATCAAATCCAAAGTGAGGTTTTTAAGATCTTTTGCCAATTTATATAAAGATCAATTGCATTTAATGCTTGTTGTCGTAAAGCAATTTACAGAGAGAATTTCAAACTTTGTTCTAAACGTAGTAAAGGCAATGCATGAATGCATACAACCTTATTTTTTGATCACATGCATGAATCCATAGGCGCATAATCAAAGGTGAGTATACTAGCCACGCAGGGGTTCAGAGCTAGAATAGCTCCCCCTAAGACCATGAGGGTCAACTATTCAATAGTAAAAGGTGTGTCCACTAAGGATGCATCCGCTACCTTGTTCTCTTCATTGTCCTTCTTTACTTCAACCCATATTTTATCTAAGTTAGCTTTGGCTTCATAAAACATGACTTCTCCTGATTCTTCAAACAAAGACTTCTTGGGATTGTCTTGTCCTTTTGTTCTTGATCTACAAAACCTTGAGATATGTCCAGCTTTCCCACATGAATGAAAAATGATAGGAGGTCTGGTGTTGGTATTCATCATGCTACATTTCTTGGTTGTGTGTCCATTATAGTTACATATCTGACATGTAATGTTCTACAAGTTTCTTTGAGGTTGATTTCTCTGATTGAATTGAGTTTGATTCCTTTGGTTCAGTTGTGGCTGATTTCTTTGATTTGTTCTGCAATGAATAGTCCTATGACCAAACTTATTACAGGAGTAACAATAACCATTGAAGGGTCTTATGTTCTTACAATCTCTTTCCAAGTGTCCATGCTTTTTATAGGAATAGAAAGTACGGTTGACTACCTTGTGCTTATCTTTTGGTGATTCTTCTTTAGTCTCTTCATGATTTTTAGTTTTCTTTTCTTCTGGAGATTCTATTTGAGTTTTCTTTCTTTCTTGTAATGAGTTGATCTCAATTTGAGCTAAATTGTATCCCATACCAGTGGTATCTCCTTTTATCTTTTGTGCATAGAGCTTTAATTGAATCATATCAGAGCTTGTATGTAGTTTATCAATCTTGTCTTCTTCTCCTGATAATTCAAATTCAATTTTGTTCTTGATATTTTCCAATTCCAAGATTTTCATATTGGCTTGCATGAGTTCTTCATCCAACTGTTTGTTTTCTTTGTTCTTTTCTTCAATAGTTGTTAATATATCAGTTAACTGATCATTCAATTCTTCTATCTTATCTTTTAGAGACATGTTCTCTTCATTCAGTTTCAAATTATTGGTGGAACAATCTTTTAGTTCTTTCCTTAGTTTCTTGATAAGCATTTGTGAGCCATCAAATTTTAGTTTAAGTTCTTCATTTTCTTTCTCAGATCTATCTAGATATTCAAGGGATACTTCAAGATTATTTTTCATATGTTTGACTTCTATTGAATCCCTGATCTCCTCAAGTGTTTAAACTTTTCTCTCTAAGGACCAGGCTCTGATACCAATTGTTGGAAACACTGAGAGGGGGGGTGAATCAATGTTTAGCTAATTATTCAAATTCAGCAACTTAAACATAAATCAAATATACATCCAATGAAGCTTAACACAAGAACACATAAAACTTGATATGATTATGGGAAACTTTGATTAGAGGAAAACCCCGGTGGGAATTAGTACCCAGAAATATTGTACTAGTATAATGAACCTATTAAAGTTCCTTTGCCCTGTTAGAAGCAGTCTTTTAAAATGTGAGTATAATGACCTGGTTAAGGGTCTGACCCTATTAGGAGTATTTTATAAACAACCCTATTAGGGGTGAGGACTCACTATCCAAGAGCTCACTTCTCAAAGAAAAAGAAGGCTACAACCTCCTGATAATAGATATGCACTATATCCAAAAGTGAACTGATGTATGTGACACAAATGTCTGATCAGTTCCAGTTATGCACTTATGCTCTTAACTTCTTTAAGGCCTCTATCTCATACTGATATCTTCATACTACTCTTCTATACATCTTCTCTGACTATTTCGATGACACACGCAATATATCTTTGCATTACATATATATCTTTATGCCTGAATAGACGCGACTATAAA
Organism: Thuja plicata; assembly: GCA_018584345.1. Taxonomy (NCBI): domain Eukaryota; kingdom Viridiplantae; phylum Streptophyta; class Pinopsida; order Cupressales; family Cupressaceae; genus Thuja; species Thuja plicata. The sequence continues at coordinate 1,914,977 of MU223187.1, read as the reverse complement.
CAAGACCTTAGTCGTCCCAAAAAAAATAATAACAATGCTTCCAAAGAAATTGCCTTAAGTGTGTTTACAACAATGTTTAATACATGATTAAAAAATTATTACAATAGGTGCTTAGCCTTTACATAACAAAATATTATACGCTAATCAAAATCATGAAGCTGGCTTCATACTCTGTATTCTGAACTACCAGTGTACTTGTTCATTCTATAACCTGTTCGTACAACCATTCCGTACCATGCAGTATAGGGTAAGGATAAAAACATACCATAGAGATTAAGTCTAAATGTGCATATCCTGATGTGGTCATATGCACGTACGTTGATTCCCTGATTGACTGCAAGTCACTATTCTGTTATGTCTTCTACACTTAGTTAATTTTCACTTCATAGTTTACTTATCAAAATTGCATATGACTTTGTTGCCATAATGAAAACACAAAATAAGCCATATACTCCCTAGGAGTCAACTTTCCAACACCAACTTCACCAGTAACGATTGTCTAAGGAATAAATTCTCTTGGTCTTCAAGAACCTAAGTGTCGGGTCTCGATAGTGCAGAGAGCTAAGTTGGGTGTGTGACTATTTTGTTCGGGGGGATAGCTAGTTTTTGACTTGTCTTCTTCTTCAGGGATTTTGGTGATAGGTCAGGGTTTCCTACAAGCATGCTAACCTTACCAAATAAATAGAAAAATATGGACCAGATTTTAAGAGTTCATTCCTTCTACTTATAGTTATGCAAAATATTCCAAACATCAACCAAGCTCTAACGAACTACACTAAATACTAAACATATAAAGAATATGTGATTCATAAATATTCAATAGAAAGAGGAAAAGAGGTCGTTAATCTACTTAAAAAATTAGAGAAATGGACATTAGAAACATATAGAACAAAAAAGCATTAAATCAAAGATCAAAACACTGACAACATCATTGCCAGAACTCTTCCTTCTTTATAAACAAGGTTCCAACATCATTGGTGTGTACATCAACAACTCCAAGAGAGATTATAACTACTAAGAACTACTGAGCATTGAGCTCATGCAACTACTGAGAAATGAAATTCTATTAGCTATTACTTGGACTACAAAATCATCAATTTCACTGACCCTTGAAATGAGGTCAGACTTGTTATTTATATGCATAACTTGCCCTAAAACTTAACCTAATCTAACTATACACTCAACATTAAAATCCAATATCTGGTGGCTGATACTACCTGCACCACTTACAATCACCTTGAAAAGAGTAGAGGTCTGACATGATAGAGGAAGAAAACAAGAAAAAAGAATGGAAGAATCAACCTCGAGAAGAGTGCTAGAGAAAGAATACAAGAAATTTGATCTTCCCAAAGTTCAAGGCTACATGCCTCACTAATGTGAAATGTGGTTCACTATCTTCGATGCACTAGGTAGTTAATGCTTGAGAGGTGCCTTGGGAAGACCACCTGTCAGGGCCATCCCTGAAACTAATGTGCCTTATCAGGGTCACCTACTTTCTGACACCCTTATTAGCTATTGGATAATGATAGTTCAGCTTCAGGAACCTGGAAATGGGTCATCAAAAAAATATAAAATTGTTGGATCCAGAATTTTGGAGTCTAGGAGATTACGCTCAAAGAATAATGAAAGCTCAAAAATATACCTTCGGTGAGAATCCCTAGAATCTGGAGAACTTTACTATCCCTTATTGTTATTTAATGCCTCCAAAATTTGGCTAATGTCATCTACATCTATGTCCCTGATGTTGTTCCACTGGTCATGGACAATTCCAAACTTGTCTTCAATATCTCCAGCCCCATCCCAGAATTCATTGACTAGCTTGATGGAGTCATGAGCCCAAAGCATCATCTTAGATATTCTTGATAATTTCCCTCCATCAAAGTCTCCAGAAGACTGATACCAGGACTCCATCAACTCATCATATTTACTGAGGACATAATGCTCCACGGTGCAAGTTTCGATGGTGAAAGAATCAACTTGTGAAACCCTTCCAATGAATGCTTTGTACAGGTCCAAAGGATACAGGAACATCATGACATCCCCTTTTAGGGTCATACCCAGTTGCTTTCTTACCTCGATCTTGAGGCCAAGTCTGGACTATAGGGCCTGGAGGAATTTAAAGGATTCCTCTCCCAAAATTCTTGCCTCAGTAATGGCCTCTTCCCCGGAGTTTATTATTTCTTCTAACCCAATCCTCCACCCTTCATACTTCTCTAAGTTCCCTTCCCATAGGACAATGGCACTGCTCACTTGGCCCAAGAGATTATTGTCCAAGTAAAGGTCTGAGAGTGACACCTCTAAGAATTTTCTTACGGCCTTGATCTACTCGATGATCAACCCACCTATAGCCTGTGCCTTATTTTTCATGGCCTGGAGGGAATCCATGTCACCCTATGGGAGTGGTGGTCTAGAGGTGGAGGCTTCAGGAAAGATCTCGGCTAGTTTGTGTGTAAGTTCTACTAGAATTCTGAGGAGATTTTCATTTTTCTCTCTTTCCTCCTTCAACTTCTTCGACTGTTTATCATACGGGGCTTCAATTGCCCTGCTAGCTTCTCTAAGTAGGTCTAGCTCACCCTGCTTATCTCTCCTCCCTAGGGGCACCTTTGTAATTCTACAATCTTTGGCTCTTGCTACCACTGAATATGTATCTAGGGGAGGGGTTGTAACTATTGCAACTATATCTCCACCTGGACAAGTCTGAATGGAGTGGAGGGTCTGGGCCTTCTTCTATTTGGGGGTGCCTTGTGCTTATGTCATCATCTCAATGAGGGAGAGATGGGCTTTTTCCTCCTCCAGGGCCTTTCTTTTCTTGAAATTTATCAACCATTATGGGGGCAGGGGCGGTATTTTTGCTAAGGCCTAATCTTGTGTATCGCCTCTAGGGTTTTGTTGTTCATCCCTAGTATTTGGAGTCTCTTCAGACTCCTTCTTTGTGTTTTTTGGAACACTTGCATGATCCACTTTTGTGGTATCAATATTCTCTACCTTGATGTATGTGTCCTTAGTAGCATCGGTAGAATAAATGTCAATATCTTGGGGGTTCTCCCCCACCTTCTACTATTGTTGTTGTTCTTCTTCTCTGACATCATCTATCGGGACATCTTCCTCCATTGGCTCATCCTCTTGAGGTGGAAAAGGTGTCTACACTGGATCTACTTGTAATATCATCGGGATCACATGGCCAAATGTTGTGGGACCCTGGGTGGGCGGAGGCATCTGGAGCATGGTAGATGAGGTTATGATTGTTCCTATAGGCCTAATTCCCCTAGCCAAAGTTAACTTCTCAACTTGCAATTGCCTCTTCTCTTGGACTTTGGCCTTTGTGACCTGCTTTTCCTGGGCATCAGAGATGTTCATTTGTTTGAGCTCCTTTTCTTCTTCTACCCAGACTTCATTCTCAATGGAAGATTCCTTCTCTAGTATTTCCCCTTCGGTGGGGATTATTAATTCCTCCTGGCTGGTGATCTCTTCCACCTCCTTATCTATCTCCCCATGCAGGTTCATGAGTTCATCTATCCCGAAGATGTCATCGAAGTCATTGTGTGGGGGGGAGGTGTCTGGAAGATCATTGAGTTCAGGGGAGTCTGAACTAACTTCCACTGGGGGAACATTGGGCATGTTAGGGCCCATGTTTATGCTTTGGGGATTGTCTAACCCCTTCTTTTTCTTTCTTTGCAATGGGGCCTCAGCATCCAAAATGTCTGCAGATTCTGCCTACTCATAAGTTCCGCCAAAGAAGGGGATCCCGCTGGGTGGGCTGATCCTACTAGAGTTGCTAAGAGAATGTGGGAAAGTTGGGTGCTTATCTTTTGACTCGTTAGCCTAGATGCCTCCATCTGTTCATGAATTTTCTCCATCATGGGGAGCGGACCTTGGGAAGGCACTTGGGTTGGGGTACTTTCTTTCTAACCCCCTTTCTTTTAATTGGTCCCATGGCTTCGGAGGTCCAAGCAGACCCCCACAAAATTGGACCCTTATAGGTTCTCCTCGGACACACCCGCTCAAAATATCTATGACTATTATCAATTATGCAGTGACTCACATCCTCAATTTTTAAGTTCTCTAGGGTGTCCCAATCTAGCGGTGGGAGATCCAACTTGTCGATCTCATGTTCTTAGTATGATGGGTCTTCCAGATGCCCATCGTATGTAAAATATTTTGGAAATCCCCAAAGGCCAAGGGAATTCATTAAACCTTTGGAAATCCAGGAGTACTATCGGGCTCAGAGATCAAAAATATCCTAGCAAGCCACCCAAAAATCTTCAATGTTAACTTTATACGACATGGATTCTCTGGGTAATACCTCTCTTATCTTGCCTACTGGATCAAAATTGCTTCTGGTAAGGTGGAATTTTGTCATTCCTAGACTCTTTAGCTCATTTTTAGCCTCCTTAGCTATTGTGAGACTATAAGAATAGTTCCCACAAGTGATCGGGAATGGAATAGATGTGACCTTCTTCAAGGAAAAGAATGCATGGAGCTCCAAGATTTGCCTGCAGAACTCCAAAAGAATGATCCTATCCCCGCAATACCAAGGGAGTAGGTAGGGTTTCCCAGAGAAGCCGGTCACCCAAATATAAGTATGGTGCTGAAATTGAATAAAATAATTGTCGTAAGTGCTCACCAAGTTCATCGCCTCCTATGACAACTGGTACCCAGTGTCCCAAGTAAGTGTCCAAACATTATGGTAAACGAACATGTCATTTACCCTGTAAACATTGGGGAAGCTGAGTTCCCACTGAACTTAGGGATAATGCTCCCATGGGACCAACTGGTTGGGCCTGTTCCTGAGAATGCCCACTGTCTACAAACCCTAAAAAGTAGGTCTTTGTCTGGCCAATGCCCACAATACATATGAAGTCATGTAGAACTTTGAATTCTGGAGGACATCCTTCAAATGGGAGTCTACATCGTTGGCAATAATGGTCACCCAGTCAAAGGTCTGACTGTGGGTGGTGATGTAGTAGATAAAATAATACATCCATGCTGAGAATTCTCTAGCATGGGGCTCTCCAAAGATTCTGCACAAAAATATGATTCCCACCTGAATGCATTCTTTAAAGTCTCCATGGGGAATCTTCAGCTTCATTTTCTTGTAGTCCCTTCTCAGGGACTTCAGCTAGCGAGTATTGAGATGTTGTTGGGAAATGAGGGAAATTTCCTTGAAATCCTTCAGTGATATGGACTGGGAGATAAAAATGGCTCCCTTGAACTAGGGGATTCCCAACCCTGAAGAAAAAGTGGTGGCATCCAAATTGACAATGGCCACTGGATAGTGTAATGGTAGAGGATTGGCTAGAAAAACAACCCAGGTGGGAGCATTGTAGAGTGTTTCCCATTGAAGGATTAGCTCTGGTGCTTGCACCAATTAGGGGAAACTTGTAGCTTTTATGATGCTGGTGGTGGCCATGTTCTTTGCCATATCATCTCTTGCAGCCCTCTATTGGTACATAGTTTGGACAAGGCTCTGCATTTTAGCCCATAGTCCAACCTCGGCATCTGTGATTTCCTACAAGTTGGAGTCCACTTTGGACCCCATAAGGACACCCTCCCTTAGGAATTTGGAGGGGAATGAGAGCTTGGCCAACATCTTTTCTGCTTTTTTTTTTGTGGCTGCCCAAGTGGAGGTAGTTAGAAGCTCCAGACTTCTAGAAGGAGTTTTTACTTGAGACATGTTGATGGATTACCTACAACCTACAAGAACAGAGAATCATCAATACATATAACATGAGAAAAATACACTTTATGGAATCCTGGGAATTCACCGCCATCTTGCACCTATTCAAATAATATTAGTACGCATCAAAATCCTCGGATATAAAAGTTAGCAAGGATCAAATTCTGACCAACGCCCGGAAGCTCTGGGGTATTAGTTTAGGCAAAAAAAAATGGGATGAAGACCCAGGGACTTCTCCAATACCTGGAGTCTGGAGAAACTAACTGTTATCAACGTGATCGGTAGTGAGCTATACTTGGCTGACATGGGTTGTCACGTGGGCACGCGACAGACGGTGTAAAGACTCATAATGGTGACAAGTGGGATGGCACAAGGGAAATGAATGCCAGATGACATATATTTTGAATACTCACTCATGGGGAATTAATCCTACCATTAAGATGAAATTATAGAGGAGAGAGAAAACTGACATGGCTCAAACAGGTGAGGTGTCAAGTTCAAGCTGAGCGAACACTATGCGGACAAGCTCCAGATTTGGTTTTCAACACACATAGCATGAGGAGCTCACCACGGGAAGGCTCACCAAGACAATATAAAGACCCAAAATGTATAGGGGAAATCTGGAAATGACACAATTTACAAGTACCACTTTACCATTTACAATAAGACTATGACAGAAGGAACTCAAGAATTTAGAGCAGGAAGACTACCCATTTACAGCAAGTCTAAAACCTATTCACAAGGACTCGCAAGAAATCTTAATCTCTACACTAGAATACATTATTTATAGAGAGAAAAGAGCACAAGGAAGGAGGACAACCTTCCTATGGAGCGATCCCACCAACAGGCCACAAAAATTGACCAGAAAGTGAAGCAAGAATGAAAACAAGGACAAAGCCGAAACAAAACAAACCCAACCACAAACAAAACCAAAACAAGGAGGAGAGATGAAGGGCCTACCTTAATACACAAATGAATTTAGGAAGAGGAGCACGTGAGGCACTCTATAATTGGCTAACCTTAAACTAACCATGAATGCACCACTATTAATCATTATTTAAGCATTGGTTGAACATCGAGAGAAATTCACACTTAATCATTGTTTGATCGCCTTAATCACTCTAGGTAATTTGTTCATGGTAAATGTTAAAGTGACAGGTGAAACCTTATTTATACCCCTAGGGTAAAAATGTGTTGCTTTCTTCCACAAACCCTGAGAAAGGAAAACCTCTAGACCTCAGGCTTGGAGATTCTATGTAACCGCACCCTCTAGCAAAAGAGGAAATGGTGAGAGAGAATTCAAGAGTCCAGAACCTGGCTAGAGAAAGGAAGACAAAACACTCCGGGGTTGGGCCTGGGTGTAAAGAGAACCAAAAACAAAGAAAATGACCCTTGTGGCAGTAAAGGCCAGAGAAAAATAAGGGTAAAAGAAACAAGACCAAAAGAAAAAAAGGGGGACCCAACATTTTGCCTACAAAATGTAGGGATGGGTATGCAGGGCATAACACCAAGGAGTACCACAATGAAAACCTATACCTGCAGGCATATGGTTCCCCTGGCTGGAAAGCCTCTTGTAGTCACAACAATTAGAGCACTGTAATGTACTCCCATGCCCATACTAGATGCAATGTGACCCTTATCCCTAGTTTGTGTACCCTAATGTATGAAAACATGTGAAGATATTGATACAACTTGCTAAACATCACATAACACTAGTAGTATACTGTCCCAAGCTCTCGCATCTTTTCTAGCATTCACGACCAACCAATCCCAAAACGGTGACCTATCAAATCTGCCAGCATCCTAACCCCGATCAAAATAGATAGAAACAATGAAACCCTCCTAAGCCTCCTATCCATAGATGGCTATCATAGCATCCAAGTCCAACCCCAAGGAATCCTCTTCATCGACCTTTAGAAGGAAAGTTGCATATAGTTCTCACTATCATCAATCTTATACTATGGCACCGATCCATGAATCGGTACCCGTAATATCCTCCACATGTCCTCCAATATGACGGTGGCCTCTCTAGCAGGAAACTGGAAGGTCATGGTATCATTGTTCCATCACTCCACTAGTTTAAACATCATCTCAGTATGCACATATAGTTGAGGCCATCAGGGCACATAATCTAACCCTACAACAGTGATCAACCCCCACTCTACCTCAGTCAACTGACTTTCCAAATCCATCGTGGAAGGATAATTATCCCTCGATCTGAGCGGTAGAAACTACTCCTTCAAATCAATCCCACAACCATGTCAGCATCCTTTATTCCAAGAAAACCCTCCCAAATTAGGCCATCATACCACTAGGTCTTTTCCTGACCCATCCTCAGCACTTGTCAGATCCCTATGCTTCCCTATCCCTTGATGTCTACCTCTTTTGGTGCAGACACTAGTCTGGGCAAAGACACTGATTCATGCATTGGCATGTCCAATTTCCCATCCCTGACCCATATCAATGAATGTGTGGAACCGGGTTTGGCATCTTCGCACATGCCAATCTAGAATCTCTGTTTGTGTAGATATGGATCTTGGGATCGGTGTCTACAAAAACACAAGTATCAGAACCAACATCTCTTATTCAGGCCATGTTTACCCCTCATTAATGCCTACCTACCTACCCAAAAAGCATTAAAAATCTAAACAACATTAAATGCAAGGCCTCAATTCTTGTACTCACTACAGCCATCCACTCTATTGGTCATCCATTGATAGGAACATGCTACCCAAGCTGCCCCTTCAACCTATCCTTAGCCATTTTTCTTCTCTTAGAACTCTTTTTCTTCAGTCACTATTCACAAATGACCTAATCCCCCCAGCCCTACTTATAGCCCCCATTCATTCTAAAATTTTTCCTGTCCCCCTACCACTATCTCATTTTCTTGAGTTTTTCTATAATGAATGAATATTCATGTAATCATCATCCTATTGTACAGTTGAAACTACATAAAAAATAATAAAAAATAAAAAAATGAAAAAAAAATCATAAAAATTCAAAAATCACATAAAAATTGCAATAAACACAGACACCAACCTCTCACCTTACCCAATCACTTTGCATCACTCAATATTCTTCTCTTCACTACAATTCCACATTTTCCACCCCCGCCCCCGCAATCTCCATCAACTTTCACTTCACCCCATCCTTCTACACGTATCCCAGACATAGTGACTGCAATAACGTATTTCACCAAATCATTTTTGAGACCAACTCTCCTCGTTCCTCATTCTATTCATAACTTTTTCCAGCTAATATCTAGTTTCATAAACAATCTAATCTTGCCCCATTAGGGTGTATCATGTGGCTTATCAAATCCTCCATCACACAATATTATTCATGGAAATAAATTTTGACTGAATGACTGCTTGGTCATGCAGACTTTTTGTTGATTTTATGTTTTTGTGTCAATTGAAACCTACTCATTAGCACCTTGATCTTCTATATCTTGGTGTGTCATGACTAGTAACTATTGATACATGTGTCTTTAGTAGTATGATTTGTTTGTTGGTATCTTTAGCACATTTTTTTCAATCATTCCATTTGGATAATGCCTGACTTCCTAGGGGCAGGGTCTAGTACACCTCCATCAATTCCTTCAAGAAGACTTGGGTGTGTTCAGTCTCCTTTTGACCGCCATCACATTAGTTCCCTCATCTCTGCATGATCTTGATCTATGCTCCTAAACTTTACCTTGTCTATCTAGGTGTCTAGTCCACACAAAGGAACCATGTCATCTATTTTTTCTAACACCTGATGCATACCTCCTCTAGCAATATCAAACTAGGGTGTGCTCTCCAACATTGATACTAATGGATCCCCAAGTCTCGTTAGCTACATTTACATTCCTCATTGCATTCAAATTCATGCTTGTATCTTGCATTACATAAGGCTTCTATTTATTCGCTTCTCTCCCCTTACCCCTTCTCCCTTCCTCCTTCATCCTGTTGCATCCTTTTTTGAGAAAATTCCACAAAACTTCTCTTTTTGCGTTCTTTTCTCGACTTGGCACAACCTCGTACCATTGTTGCTTCAGCATGACTCCTGGTAAACCAAATTATTTTGGCCTTTAAATTGTTTTATTTTCTTTGAAATAATTCAACTTGTGGCACCACATCAAAGAGGGAAAAAATTTAGACATCCAAAAAATATATTTATTTGATTATGAATTCTCTCTTATTCATATAACTATTTAATTTAATCAATTAAATAGTTTCATCCTTAGTATTTACAATCTAAGTAATATCCTCATGTATTTTATTTTAATGCATTACGTCAAAATTCCCCTTTTAATAAATTTCTATTAAAATCCTCCATATTTTGAATTCCTCTAAACCAAGATTAAATTCTTTAAAATCTAGCATGAATATTTAATCTAAGCCTATCATATAGACCTATTAATCCTACCGAGAGGCCTACTCTACTCCTACCCAACCCTAGCTATTCCTCTTAATGAACCTACTCCCCCACTTAAGCACACACTAGTCACACTTAATGTGTGATTCCTAACTCCTTTAACACTAATAGAGTGCTTACACATGTGTGAGCAATTCATCCCAGGAGAGCCACCCAACTCTCTTAAATGATCTTACAACCTTTTTACCCACTCCTTTCTCCAAGGTTGTCCACACATGTGTGAGCAACCTTAACCATCACAAAGAATTTAATGCTCAAATTGACCACTCTTCTAAGCCTACATGTCTCCTATGTGTCTCTTATGTGGATTCCACATAGGTTGCACCTCATCCAAGATTCTTTCCTCCCTCCAAAAATCTATAATTAGAGGCCTTCTCTTGCACTTCATCTCTAATTTGTGCATTGTTATCATGCTAATTTTGCTCTAGATTTCTTTTTTTTTTCATGCTTTCAGTATTAGTTTCTTTCTTAAATCATCTAGAAATCACATTCTAGTGTGTGTGTGTGTGTGTGTGTGTGTGTGTGTTGTTAGTAATAAATGAGATGGGGGTGAACTAGTGGCCTCAAAAATATTCCAATAATCAATCCTTAAAACTTAGTACCACTATATTAAGCCTCTAGTTATCTTCAGTCCTATAAGATGAATGTCTCCAAATACTTTTATCAAATTACTACTGCTCGAAATGCTTTATAAAACCTTCTACTATATGTTTACCGAATAGAAGTTGGTTAATTTACTGAAAGACAGTAAATTATCTAGAGTATACCAATCAAACCAGTTAAGTTATGTGTAATGCAAAAAACTAAATTAATGACTCATAAACACATTGACACATGGATTTTTAACATGGAAACCCTGTTAAGGGAAAAACCTCTCAGGACCGGTAACCCAAAATTTTCACTCTTCTAAAGTGAGCTCAGTGAAGAGCCAACCCTATTAAAGGTTACAAACACACTGTTAGGTGTGACCTTGTTAGAGGATTTAAAAGTTTAGTCTATCACTTGATATTGGGCATCTCTATTCTACCATCCTTTATCAAACACTCACTTGGTTTGTCAATAGGTATCTTGCATATCATGCTATCTTCATGATCAAAATATTTGATACTACTTGGGATGTATCTCAATATAGAACGCATCTTTAAATCCTACTCGGTTAAGAGACTTTTTGAATCAATGGTTAAACTGAAACAATATGATTTGTTCACATATACAACTTATGCTTGTAGATTTTCAGATCTATTGTAATCTCATAAAACTATTCTGATCAATATATCTTTATTTATACCTTCTCTCCATTTTGATTTTGCTTGGTGATGTTGTGCTATTTTGATCGATGTCCACAGAAAATTTTAGTTGTTTCCTCAGCTTGTTGATTAGGACTATATGAAGTTTATCTTCATTAGTTTCTCTTTAGCATCCTCTTCCTCATTTTACTCCCCACACCAATTCGTAATGAATTGAGTTGTCTCTTTATAGAAATGATATCACTGTTATTAGGTTCTTGATCTTCTTGATCTTGGCATGATCCACAATTCTCGCCAATTAGATTTAAAGAAAAAATCTTGTTTTATCTCGCTGAGATCTTCTTTCCAATTGGACAAAATAGATTTAAATCCATTACTTATCTCTGTCTTTATCTTGTCGATGAAAACAAAGATAACTACTAGTTAATTCTATATTTAGCTCTTCCAGTTAGATATTCTTTGTTTCTAAACTCAAGTAAATTTTGGTGTTTAACTCTTTGATAGCGTCAGTCAACACTCCAATTCTCCTCGGGCTTCTCCATGAGTTTACACTATGTTTCTGGCAGTCGGGTATGCTTGTGATTCTTCTCATCAGTAATTCTTGTTGGTGTTCTTACTCAGGCATCACTATGACTTGACTATCGGTGATCTCTATCTGTCAGGTTTCACTGACCTTTAGTGTTTGTAGTCACATTGTGAATACTTGTCTTTTATGCATTACACAAAGCATAATATTTTTCTCTTTGATTCTCTAAAGTCTTTGACACTTTGATTATAACCAATTGGATTATATCAAGGTTACATGAATGACAATACAATATATTAACTAATTTAATGTCTTGTATTATCCTTTTGTATTTTGGTGATCAACTAAACATCTTCAAATATTCAATCAATTACATGTCATCAATCTCTCCTTTTGGCATTGATGGCAACATACTATACTATTACTAATACAATATGAAATATATAGTTTTATCAAGCTTTTCTAATGTAACTATTACAAATGTTTGGATCTTGGTAAGCTCAAAAATATCTTCAATTTTTTTCCTGCAGAGTGGTTGTCTTCAATCTTTGATCCCTTCTCTAGATAGATGTATCATCTGATATCTCTGTTTTGATATGTGTTCTGTCTTGTTTGTTCCTCTTCTTGATAATCTCTTTTTCTTTTGACAGCAATCTTTCTCTTTGTTTGAACTCTCTCCCTTTGTTACTTCTCTCCCTTAGATGGATATTTCATATGTAATCAATTTCTCTCCCTTAGAATATTGATTAACTCTTCCTTTTTGATTCTCAGGAACTTCTCTCCATGGATAATGATATAATCTCTCCCTTTATTATATCTCTCCTTTATGTCATGTGGAATCATCTTGAATCATCTCAAATCATCTCTCCCTTTGTATCATAAAGAAAATTTCTCATTGATGATAATTCTTCCTTATGATAATGAGAACATCTCTCCCTTTCACAACAATCCCAAACAAAAATACTTCTCTTTATTTTATCATCTATATCATGTTCCATCCCTTTTCATAATATATTCCTTGAATTTCCTTATCCATCAGCAATACAAAGTTCTAATTTTTGGTGCAGATATGTACCTTGCTATGTAAAGATGTATCTATTGTTGTTCATCTCAGTACTTGCATCAACATGATTGATCTTTAGATTTGGTATAGGCTGATGCAACCTCTTAGATAGATTACTAACTGATAGACAAGGGTTGAACCCCTAGACTTTATCTCAGATACTCAAATGTATCCTTCAGTAATGGCTTGGTGAATATGTCAGCTAACTATTCCTTTGATTGAACATATTCCAGTGTCACTTTTTTTTCTTTCACTTGTTCCCATAGATACTAATACTTGATAGCAATATGCTTAGTCTTAGCATGCATGACTAGATTCTTAGAAATGTTAATTGAACTTGTATTATAGGAATAGATATTACTGGTTCAAAGATCTTCATATGCATACCTTCCAACAATTGTTTGATGCATGCAATATTGGAGCAATTTGTAGCAGCAGCCACATAGTCTGCTTCTATAGCAGACTGAGAGATGCATCCTTTCTTCTTGTTGATCCATGTGACAAGTCTGCCACCCATGAAGAATGCTCCTCTAGTTGTGCTCTTTCAGTCATCAATGTTTCTAGCCCAATCAACATTTGTATAGATTTGTAGCTCAAATTTTTCTTCTCTTTTGTACCATAAGCCATAGTCCTCGGTGTTCTTCAGATATCTCATAATTCTCTTGACAACAGTTATATGTGATTCTTTGGGATTAGTAGAGAATCTTGCAACTATTTCAACTGCATGTGTTATATGTGGTCTAGTATGAACAACATACATCAATTTTCCAATCATGGATCTATATAAGGTCTAATTTACCTCATTGGATTTGTCTTCTTTTGTCAGCTTACATCCGGTAGTCATAGGTGTTCCAACTAGTTTTGAATCTTTCATCTTGAATATCTTCAACACTTTCTTGATGTATTTAGACTGAGTTATATGCATGTATCTTGTTGAAGAATCTATAGACCAAGAAATAATTTGATCTCTCCAAACATAGACATTTCAAATTCCTTTCTCATTTCATTAGAAAATGATTTACATGAAAATTCATTCCCTCCAAAAAGTATATCATCAACAAAAATTTCAGCAATCATAATATTACCACCAGTATCTTCTTTTAAGTATAGATTGTTATTTTCACTTGTTCTAACAAATTTTATGCTAATGAGATATGAGTGAAGTATTTCATACCAGGATCTTGGTGCTTGTGTCAATCCTTACAAGGCTTTATGTAGTCTACATACCATGTTTCTCTTGTCTGGATCAACAAACCCTTATGGTTGTTCAATGTATACCTCTTCTTCTAGTATTCCATTTAGGAATTCAGATTTGATATCCATTTGGTATACCTTGAATCATTTAAATGCAGCATAAGAAAGTAAGATTCTAACTCCTATTCTTGCAACAGGTGCAAAGGTTTCTCCATATTCAATACCTTCTTCTTGTGCATATCCCTTGCATACTAATCTTGCTTTGTTTCTAATGACTTCTCCATTCTCATTCAACTTGTTTCTGAATATCCATTTGGTACTGATGACATTCTTGTCATCTGGTCTCAATACTAGTGTCTATGTATTGTTCTTCTCAATTTGTTCTATTTCCTCATTCATAGCACTGACCCATTCTTCATTCTCAAGTGCATTTTTAACAGATTTAGGCTCAAAATCACAAAGTAAACATCTGGTGTTAAGTGACTTACTTCTTGTTCTTGTTGCAACCTTCATGTCTCCTATGATTTGGTTATGTGGATGATGTCTTCTGACATACTTGGCAAGTTTCAGTTCAGCTTTGTGTTTATCATTCTGATCATCTTCTTCATCTTCATTTTCATCTCCATTGTTCGAAACATCATCTTGAGTATTATCTTGATTGTCGGTAATCGCAGCCTAATGCTTGGGTGCAATATTCTGATGCTCGGGAGTGACACACTGTTGCTAGGGTAGAGTGTCAAGTTCTATATAAACAAACATGTTGTAGTCCTCTAGTTCCTTTTTTCTTTCCTTATCATTCTTTTCTGCAAATTCATCTATTTTCACATTTTCACTTTCAATGATTTTGTTAGATGACTTGTTAAGACATTTATAAGCCTTTCTTTTGGTTGAATACCATAGGAAGATACCTTCTTCACTTTTGCAGTCAAGTTTTCCATTTCTATCATCCTTTAATATATAACATTGACTAACAAAGATGCTGAAGTAACTTACATTGGGTGTATGACCATACCAAAGCTCATAGGGTGTCTTCTTTGTGTCCTTCTTCAATTATACTCTGTTTAATATGTAGACAGTAGTACTGACAGCTTCCCTCCAGAAATTTTGAGTGATGCTTTTCTCCATCATCAATGTTCTTGCACAGTTAAGAATTGATTTGTTTCTCCTTTCAGCAATTCCATTTTGCTATGGTGTTCTCAGTGTAGAAACATGTCTTTTAATTCCATACTCATTGCAATAGTCAGTGAATTCTTTTGAAGTAAATTTCCCTCCTCTATCTGACCTTAAGCGTTTCAATTTCTTTTCACTTTGTTTTTCTACCATTGCTTTATACCATTTAAACATCTTAAATGCTTCTGATTTATCTTTTAAAAACATGACTGTCATTATTCTAGAAAAATCATCAACAAAGAGAATAAAATACCTATCTCCACAGTAGCTCTTTGTCTTCATGGTTTTACATAGATCTGTATGGATTAATTCTAGAATTTTAGTAGATGTATGGGTTTTGCTCTTGAAACTAGACTTTGTCATCTTACCTTTTTTACAATTCTTGCACATGATATGCTTGGGCTTACTCATGCTCGGTAAGCCTCTGAAATTCCTTTTGTTGCTTATATTTATCATGTTGTCAAAGTTCACATGACACAATATTTTGTGCCACAACCATATGTTTTTATTTCTAGCCATTAAACAAGTTGTTTTAGTTTCATCAAGATAGAAAAGGCTACCTTTTGTCTGCTCACCGGTACCAATCAATCTTCCTGATTCATTGTAATTCTTTGCCTTCTTATTTTCAAATGCTACTCTATGACCTGAATTGCTCAACTGAGAAACACTTAACAAATTTTAATTCGATCCTTTAACCCAGTAAGAATTTTCACATTTTATCAGGTTATTCAACATTATGGTTCCTTTACCTTCAACTGGACAAGGTGTATCATTTCCCGTTCTTACTGAACCTCTATTATAGTATTCAAAAGTCTCAAACTTTTGTTTATCACCGGTCATATGGTGAGTGCAGCCACTATCTATGATCCAAACATCATTTTTACTAACTTTAGATATGAGTACAGTTTCTACTACCTCTCTTTATCTTCATGTGAATCATCTTTCATGGCTACAAATACCATCTTGATGTCTTCTTCTGATTCAGTTTCAGTGTCACTATCTTTGTTCTCGGCTAGGTAACAAGCTTTCTTACTGTTGGTTGTATTTCGAGTTTTTTTCTATTTTGTCTAGCTCCTTGCCTTGTTCTCTGAGTTTGCAGGGTTTCGTGCTAATTTCTTGACAAAATCCCAAAAAAACCCTGCTAAAACCCTAAGACCTAGTGTAAAATGATATATCTTAAAAACCCTTAGCCATGTCTTCTATTCCTTCATTACCTTTTTATCCACTTAAGGCATGTGCTATTTAAAAGATTAAGT
>MU223187.1:1880484-1898325 GCA_018584345.1 Thuja plicata | reverse complement strand
GACTTGAGTTACTTATCTTTAGAGAAGATTTGAATGCAGATTCTATAGATGGTAAGACACTATTGTCAAAGTTATTCATCTCAAATGAAATTATTCTACCAATCAGACTATCTAGAGTAACTATATTTTTTGGTACTACTCTCATTTCTTGACTAGCAGAAACTCTAATAGCATAAACAGGAAATAAGGTTCTTAAGATTTTGCGTACCACTGTCTCCTCTTCAAGTACAACTCCAACTCCTTGGATAGAATTTACTACCTCTTTGATTCTACAGCTCTACTGAGTAATGTTTTCTCCTTCTTCCATCCTTAGGTCATTAAACCTCCATCTTAGGCTTTCTGCCTTTGCTCTTAGTATATTAACATTTTCTCCATGTACCAGCTTCAACTTATCCCACATTTTCTTTGCAGAGGTGCAGGTTTTGACATCTTCAAAATCACTATCGAAGAGTGATGATGCAAGTTCTATCATCATGCAGTTATGCTCATGCTTGACTCTTAATTGCTAAAGAGTATGTGGTCATGTAGGAAGCACATATTCAGTATCTAAGTATTGAACAATATCATTTCCAATACCTGATAGGTGGAGTCTTATTGTGCTTTGCCATGATGCAAATTTGTATTTATTCAACTTGGACACATCTTGTCTATTCACCTTGTGATCTTTTGCTTGAAATATTAAACTCCCTTTCTAAGAACACAAGATCAGATACCATTTGTTAGTAATAACTGAGAGGGGGGTGAATCACTGTCCTCATAATTATTCCAATAATCAACCCTTAAAACTTAGTACCACAATATTAAGCCTCTAGTTATCTTTAGTCCTATAAGATGAATGCCTCCAAATACTTTTATCAAATTAATACTGGTCAGAATGCTTTGTAAAACCTTCTACTATATGTTTACCAAATAGCAGTCTATTAATTTACCAAAAGACAGTAAATTATCTGGAGTATACCAATCATTCCAGTTAAGTTATGTGTAATGCAAAAAACTAAAGTAATGACTCATAAACACATTGCCACATGGATTTTTAATGTGGAAACCCTATAATGGAAAAACCACTTGGGACCGGTAACCCAAAATTTTCACTCTTCTAAAGTGAGCTCGGTGAAGTGTCAACCCTATTAAAGGTTACAAACACACTGTTAGCTATGACCTTGTTAGAGGATTTAAAATTTTAGTCTGATACTTGATATCGGGCATCTCTATTATACGATCCTTGATCAAACACTCACTTGGCCTGTCAATAGGTATCTGACATCTCATGCTATCTTCATGATCAAAATTTTTGATACTCCTTGCAATGTATCTCAATATAGAAAGGATCTTTAAATCCTTCTTGGTTAAGAGACTTTCTGAATCAATGGTTAAACTGAAATAGTATGATTTGTTTACATATATAACTTATACTTGCAGATTTTCAGATCTATTGTAATATCATAAAAATATTATGATCAATATAAATTTGTTTATACCTTTGCTCCACTTTGATTCTGCTTAGTGATGTTGTGCTCTGTTTCTCGGTGTCCACATAAAAATTTAGCTCTTTCCTTAGCTTGTTGATCAAGATTGTATGATGTTTCTCTTCATCAGTTTCTCTTCAACATCCTCTTTCTCATTTTACTCCTCACACCAATTTGTAATCAATTGAGTTGTCTCTTTATAGACATGATATCACCACTGATAGGTTCTTGATCTTCTTGATCCATGCGTGATCCATAATTCTCGCCAATTAGATTTAAAGAAAAACTTGTGTTTTATCTCACTAAGATCTTCTTGCCAACTAGACAAAACAACTTTAAATCCATTACTTTCTCTAGATTTATCTTTTTGATGAAAACAAAGATAACTACCAGTTAATTCTATATTTAGCTCTGCCAGCTAGATATTTTGTCATTTCTAAACTCAATTTAATTTTGGTGTTTAACTCTTTGATAGCGTTGGTCAACACTCTAATTCTCCTCGGGCTTCTCCATCAGTTTACACTATGTTTCTAGCCATTGGGTATGTTTGTGATTATACTCATAGGTAATTCTCATCGGTGTTCTTGCTCAAGCATCACTATGACTTGATTTTCAATGATCTCTATCTGTTGGGTTTCACTCACAGTCGGTGTTTGTAGTCAAATTGTGAATACTTTTCTTTTATGCATTACAGAAAGCATAATCTTTTTCTCTTTGATTCTGTGAAGTCTTTGACACTTTGATCATAACTGATTAGATTATATCAAGTTGACATTAATGAAAATACAATCCATTAACTAATTTAATGTCTTGCATTATCCTTCTGCATTTTGATGATCAACTTAACATCTTCTAGCATTCAATCAGTTACATGTCATCATGCGTGTGTGTGTGTGTGTTTATACATATATGTATACACACACACACACACACACACATATATCTGTGTGTGTATATACATATATATATATATATATACACACACACATATATATATATATATGTGTGTGTATATGTATATTTGTATATATATATATGTGTGTGTGTGTGTATGTATATGTATATATGTGTGTGTGTGTGTGTGTGTGTGTGTGTGTGTGTATATATATATTATAGTCAGAAAATAGAAGCACTTCCATTATAGATTGGTTTATCATTTCAAGTAAGTGGTTTTGGGTCATGTCAAGCACCTTGAATGGGTCTCTGATTTGGATTTGGCTTTTTTCATTGTTCTACCCCATTTCCCACTTTTCTAGCCTGTTTCTAACACCTTAAACTACAAACTAAGATTTTTTACCTTTGGGTCAAATTCAACCTTTCTGGGTCAAGGTCGACCTTGACCTTGATCTAGGTTAGAATTGACCTTTTTCTGACCTAGGGTATAGATTTTAGGTTTTCAGGGTTTCCAGATGTTGGGCTTTGGAAAGAATTAATTGCCGCTTCCAGGTTAGTTGTTTCAGTTTTCGGAGAAAAAATTCTTAAATTATATTTCATATATGTCCTCTTCTAAGGGTATAGGTATAATTGGAATTTAATTCTCCTTTTTAGGCCTCTCTAGAAGATTGTACCTTAGATTCATATATAAGGAAGCTTTCTTCTCTCATTTTCTCTAACCATAAGCAAGAACAATCTAAGACAAAGACTTGAAGACATAAGAGGTGAAATCCAAATGTGAAGAAGCAAGATTTGAAGTAAGATGAGTATTCATTGGAGCATTCATCTAATCTCAAGAATTCAAGCACTTCTCAAGCACTCAATTCTTCAAGGATATCCACTGGTAGCCATTGAAAGATTCAATCTCTATGGAGCCCTCTTGTTGATGATTGCTCCATCCACATTCCGCCAAGCCTCTTCCTAGTAAAAGATCCATTTAAGATTGGTTGTTAAGATCTACAACAAATTGATTTGAGACATCCTACATTCTACATTCTACATCGATTTGGTGCATACATACTTGTGGATCCACTGATTCGAATCCGCCATAAAGGTTTCCATACAAGCAAGGTGAATTTGTTCATTTACTTTGTTTTATTTATGCAATTTCAATTATACTTTGAGGTTAATTCCAAAAATGGGGTATGACCAAGGAAAACCCCTCCCCCCCCCCAACAAACAAACTATTTTTCTTGCAAGGACAGGTTCAGAATAGTGAGTTGGAGTGCAGGTTCAGATACCCTTTTCATCAAACTATCAGGATCCTAAAATAGATTTTTTGTCAGAGATTTTAGAGGTCGATTCTACCCTAGGTCAGAATCATAAATTCTGGGTCAATGGTGACATTGACTTGAGGGTCAAAATTGGAAATATGTGAGATCAGGAAAAGATTTTTTGGTTTTGTTTGTCTCTATGTTTCTTTTCTAGATCTGGTTGCAGATTTTCCATAAACTCAGTGCAGACCCCTGAAAACAACATTCTTCAGATCTATAACATTTCAAGGTTAGTAATTTTATCCTATTCATTTCAATTAAATTTCTTTATCTTTCTAAATCTACCACACATTATTTTCTATAAAATGGAATTTAAGATCTTCTTTATTCTTATTTCCAATCGATTGATTCATTTATGCATTGATCATTCATTTGGGGTTAATCAATTTGTATCCTTCCTTTGTCTATTTCAGATAAAATGAACATGTTATTTATCCCTCACATTTCAATAAACATTCTAATTTCAAATGTAACAACATCCATTTTATCTTACATTTTGGTGTCTTCTCTATTTCTTATGTTACATTTTGGTGAACCCACGATAGACAAATCTTTCTTTTTTGGTGTTAGATCTTGCATGCATATTAGATTATCTTTATTTTTTATTCTTGCATTTACATTTCAAAAATTAAAAATCAAAATCTTGTGTTTCCTAAACTAGTTCATTTGCATTGCATTGGTGTATGAGTTTTACCACTTCTAGTCCTACTTGTAGTATCCCGGTTAGAAGAAGCCATAGACTTATGGGTTCCTTTGATCCTGAGTCTTTCTCTCCTTTCCTTAGGATCTAGGATAACAATTTGACCACTCGTGATTCCAATCCTTATATGGAGCATAAATCTTCTCACTCATATCATGATGAGGATGATGCTTTAAGAGTTCCTCCTAAACAAAACTTGATAAAATGGGAAATTGGCTTATTCAAGAAAACCATAAACAAGATTCCATCCAAGATATAGAGGCTCTTAAGAAATTCCTTCGTGATAGTGATCATGGTGTCAATATCTTACGTGGTATCACTCATCTTGTGCATTTGAATGTTAAACCTTTAGCTCAAGAGGCTCAATA
The DNA here is from genome assembly GCA_018584345.1 of Thuja plicata. Lineage (NCBI taxonomy): Eukaryota > Viridiplantae > Streptophyta > Pinopsida > Cupressales > Cupressaceae > Thuja > Thuja plicata. The sequence continues at coordinate 1,893,584 of MU223187.1, read as the reverse complement.
TCTAGGATTCACTCCTCCTGCCACTAGTGAGGGACCTTCTTCCTTTCCTTGACTTAGCATTCCTACTTACACTCCTTCTTTGATGACTACATCTCTCCCAATTTCATCTATTCCTATGAGTGTTCCACCGATATCTCTACCTACCTCACAACCTTAATATCATAGTGTGCCTTTTACTTATTCCAATCCACTTCAAACTTTGGTTCCAAGTGTTCCATCAGTTGTGTCTTCCATTCCTATCGCTTCCTACACTTTTCCTAGTGTTCCTAATATTTATATGCCACCTATTTCTTCTAATGACTCAACAATTATTATTTTGGCTCAAATGGTGTCATCTTTACAACAACAACTTGCATCTTTAACCCAATCCAAGTTTAACATTCTAACATGTGACATGGGTAGTCCTTTATCCTTAGACATTATTCATGCTACTTCCCTCAGCTACCCAATATGCTTCATCTGGAGAATTACAATGGTAAAGGAGATCCTGTTACTCATGTTAAAACATTTCAAATCCTTTGTAGTGATTATGCTCATGACCATAAGATTTTACCTAAGTTGTTTGCTAGAAATTTTCATGATAAGGCCTTGCAATGGTATTTTTCTTTACCTCCTTATTCTCTTGATTCTTTTCCTAAGCTTGCTAATACCTTCATTCAACAATTTCAAAATAACATTGGTCTACAAGTTTCCTTAACTGATTTAATGCATTGTAAACAAAACATTAAGGAAAAATTAACTGATTTTATTGGTAGATTTAAGCATTTGTATGCTCAGATTTCTTATCATGTTCTTGGTATTGATATTCAATATATGTTTATTTCAAATTTACAAAAGGATATTAGAGATAAGATTTTGCTTACTGAATTTACCTCTTTTCAACAACTTTGTGCAGCACTTCATCATTATCAATTACAAGTGAGTCAATTTGAGAGCAACACTTCAATGGCTCATGTTCTAGTTGATAAGAGTGACACTACTCCTAATCCTAATAAGTTTCAGAAACCTAACAACTATGTCAAGATTAATAAACAGATGAATGTGGTTGTTGATCAAGTTGTTGTTGCATCCAACAATGCCACTTTTGCATCCACTGCTTTCCATATGAATCATACATTTACTCCTATGTCTGAATCTTTACATTCTATTATGATTAGGTTGTTAAGTGGTAATATGATTACCTTTCCTCCTATTCGACCTCTTCTCCCTACCACAATAGCATCAAAATCCATTGAATCTAAAGCTTTTTGTCAATACCATCGACACAATGGCTATGATACTAAAAAATGTTATTCTCTAAAGCATAAGGTTCAAGACTTAATTAATTATAATTCTTTATCTGTTGATAATTTTAATGGTAATAGGAAAAAATCTATTGCTCCTCCTAATCAAAACCTTCAAATCTATATGAATCCTTTGCCTACACATGATACTAATACCATCGCTCAACCATCTTCTGTGGATATTATTTACGATTCAAAGATGGATGATCTCAATCACATTTTTAATCATGTGGAGTGCATTATTTCACCTCAACGTACTGTTCAAGATCCTTCTCCTCTACTTCAACTTCAAGTTCCACCTAAACCTCAGAAACAAACTAAGGATAAATGACCTAGGGAACTCTCAATTACCTTTGATGATTCAGAGGCTATTAAGGCTCCCAATGGTCCCCTTTATATTTATGCTAGGATTGCTAAGATACCTACGCATAGTTTTCTTGTTGATCCCACATCTTTAATAAATATCATTAATGAGGAAAACCTTTTTATGAAAAACCTACAACATGATTGTTATGATACATCAGATGCATGGATCCAAACTTGTAATAGTTTTCTCAATCCTTTACTTCGTTCTATTAACTTGCCTGTTGAACTTTGTGGTAAAGTTGTAGATACTACCTTCATTTTTGTTCCTACTTCTGATCAATTTCAAGTCAAATTTGGTTTCCCTTGGATAACTTCTATGCATGCTATTGCTTCTCCTATTCATAAGTATATTAAGTTAATTCATAATGGAGAAGAAAAAATGATTAATCATAGTTTGTATCAACCTTCTAGGCCTTGAGATTGTGCTACTCTTGATTTATTTTGGCATTCATTACCTAATTCATGTCCTCCTCACCTTGATAATATTTTTTGTTCATATAAAGCCTATAAACATCGCAATATTATCAATTGAAGCATGCCTCTGATAGATCTTAACCATGGTCTTTTGCCTACTCCTTCTATACCTCCTTTATCTGTTACTGCTAGCTCTATTATTCAACCTCCCAGTGTTGCTTCTCAGCCTACTTTGAATCCTACTAATCCTCTTATAGAACCTGTGAAGGAACCAATTGTTATTCCTCCAAGTTCTCAAAATGTGTCAAACAAACTGAAGCATAACAAATCTGTTAATGAGCGTCGTAAGAAGCGTAGAACTAATGCTAGGGCTTGTTCTTTTGTTATTAAAAATTATTTACCTTCTTTTGACCAACCTATGCATGATGTGTTGGAAGAAGTTAATATTCATAATGATTTTAAGATGAATGAGTATGATGATCCTATTCGCATCTTAGATCCTATTTTAATTAATCTTGATGAGGAGGATGCTCCTTATGATCCTATTGATCTAAGTGATGAACATGAGACCAGTGATCTTGATAATGATTTACCTCATATGATTTCAACTCAATTGATAATTGCATCTAGTATCAAGCAACATGATTCTTGAGAGGATCCTTGTTTGGAACTAGCTATTATTCATGTTGTGTTGGATATAGTCCCTCTTGTGAGTTTCCCACCTTCCCTAAATGATATAACCCAAGATGGGGAAAGTAGTTGATGCGCTTTGTTGGCTTGTCCTTCATGGTATCCCTTTGTGTGTTTGTATGTTGTATTGTGCTTCTCCCATAATGTGTTTACTAAATTTTTGTTAGACTTTTTTATACAACCCTTGTTAATTTGTTGGTGCAAGGTGATAAAGGAATCAAACGTATTGTAAAATTCCTTTGTATGTATCTTTACTCTTCTATATGTTGTTTTCATGTTATGTTGTACTTGTTCTATTATTTGTAAATGTTTTCCTTGCATAGTCCACTTGGATCTGCGACATGGTAGTACTGATTCTTTTTGGTCTCCATGTTGTGGTTTGAAAAGAATCTCTTTCTTAACTCTTGAGTTTTCTTTCCTCCATTCTAATTTTAGTTCTAATTTCTTTGGGGAATGATGTCAATTCATTTGCAATAATATCATATCCATATATACATGTTATCTTATGATCATACTGACCCCATAGTAAGTAGATCCCTTATGTGTTCTTTTTATGTTTATGTGGTATTTCCCTTTATTTGTCTTCATTTGGGGGCATATCGTAGTGGAAACGTAATAAGTAGATTTTTTTATGTTTCCTTTAAATATATTTCTCATGTTAAAGTGTTAGAAATGACTTTAACATGGGGGCATATGCTCTACTCACTTTTTGCACACACGCACTTTCAAAATATTTTTAAACTTAAAAATTTCTCCCTTTATGGATTAAAGACTAATCCTTAAATCATGGATTCTTACCTTATAGGATCTCTTGATCCCTCTAGTTTAAATTTATATGGATCTCTTGATCTCTCCAGTTTCAATTTATAATGTTTTGATCCCTTAAGGTTGGAAGGTATCTTTAAGACCGGATCTCCCTGATGGGTTGACTAGTGAGTAGCCACATTCACTAGGTGGTTCAACTCCATCTTTCCAATTGCATTTTTTCCTTGTGTGGTTCACAATGGGACATATGTTCTCATTGGGTGAGGTATTCACACACTCTCTCTCACTTTCTCCTTAACTGATGATGTCTCTCTTATTGTGATCTTAGGGTTGATAAAGACATAAGTCCCTAGGGGCTTGAGGATGCTTTTTCCCTTTTGATTTCAATAATATTATACGTTCTTCATGATCTCCTTTACCAAGAGTTTGCATTGAGTCCATATTCTTGCTAAAGTGAGGGGTAAATGTATAGTCAAAAAATAGAATCACTTCCATTATATATGGGTTTAGCCTTCTGAGTAAGTGGTTTGGGGTCATGTAAATCACCTTGAATGGGTCTCTGACTTGGATCTAGATTTTTCCAATGTTCTACCCCATTTCCCACTTTTTCCAGCCTCTTTCGGACACCTTAAACTGCAAACTGGGATTTTTGAGCTTAGGGTCAAAGTCTACCTTTCTCGGTCAAGGTTGACCTCAACCTTGACCTAGGTCAGAATCAACATTTTTCTCACATAAGGTCTAGATTTCAAGATTTTAGGGTTTTCGGATGTCGGGCTTTGCATAGAATTAATTCTCGCTTCTGTGTCGACTGTTTTGGTCTTCAGAGCAATAATTATTAAATTATATTTAATATAGGTCCTCTTCTAAGGGTATAGCTCTAATTAGAATTTAATTCTCCTATGTAGGACTCTCTAGAAGATTGTGCCCTAGATTCATGTATAAGGAAGCTTTCTTCTCTCATTTTCTCTAACCATAAGCAAGAACAATCTAAGACAAAGACTTGAAGACTTAAGAGGTGAAATCCAAAGGTGAAGAAGCAAGATTTGAAGTAAGACAAGTAGACATTGAAGCATTCATCTACTCTCAAGCATTCAAACACTTCTCAAGCACTCAATTCATCAAGGAGGTCCATTGGTAGCCATTGAAAGATTCAAGCTCTATGGAGCCCTCTTGTTGAAGATTTCTTCATCCACATTCCTCCAAGTCTCTTTCTATTCAAAGATCCATTCAAGATTGGTGTTGAAGATCTACAAGCAATTGATTTGAGACATCCTACAATCTACATTCTACATTCTACATCCATTTGGTGCATACATACTTGTGGATCCACGGATTTGAATCCACCACATGGGTTTCCATATAAGCAAGGTGAATTTGTTCATTTACATAGTTTTATTTATGCAATTTCAATTATACTTTGAGGTTAATTCCAAAACCAGGGTTTGACTAAGGCAAACCCCTCACACCCCCCCCCCAACAAAAAAAAAACCATTTTTCTTGTAGGGACCGGTTCAGAACAACGAGTTGGAGTGCATATTCGGATACCCTTTTCAACAAACTATCAGGATACTGAAACAAATTTTCTGTCAAAGCTTTTAGAGGTCAATTTTTCCCTAGGTCAGAATCAGAAATTTTGTGTCAATGGTGACATTGACTTTGGGGTCAAAATCAGAACTGTGTTAGATTAGAAAAATATTTCTAGGTTTTGTTCATCTCTGCATTTCTATTTCAGATCCGGTTACTTATTTTACAGAAACTTAGTGTAGACCCCCGAAAATAGCATTCTACAAATTTGTACCATTTCAAGGTTAGTACTTTTCTCCTATTTATTTCAATTAAAGTTCTTAATATTTCTAAATCTACCGCACATTCTTTTCTATAAAATAGAATTTAAGATCTTCTTTATTCTTATTTCCTATCGATTGATTCATTTATGCATTGATCCTTCCTTTGGGGTTAATCAATTTGGATCCTTCCTATGTGTATTTGAGATAAAAGGAACATCTTATTTGTCCCTCACATTTCAATAAACATTCTAATTTCAAATGTAACAACATCTATTTTATCTTACATTTTGGTGATATATATATATATATATATATATATCATCTTAAAATGGATGCACTTTCATGTTAAGAGCGCTTAGCCCTCCTTAGGGGACATTTTTTACCTCCATCGTATCATCCTCCTGTTTCTGCATCATCCTCTACTTCTGTGCCTGTTTAGGACCCTGATTAGGCCTCTCTGGGCACCTTCTATCCCACCTGGCACTTTTTCCAGTGGTTCTGACCCCTTGGGTCAAGGTTAACCTTAACCTTGACCTAGGTTAGGGTCGACGTCGACCTTGACCTGGGTCCCTCTTTCAAATTTGAAAATCTGTCAGTTGTCAGAGGTCATCAAAAATTCAATTTCCCACTTCCGGGTCAGCTGTTTTGGGTTTCAAAGCGGCAAAATCCTAAATTATATTTAATATAGGTCCTCTTCTAGCGGCATGGGTCTAATTAGAATTTAATTCTCCTATTTTGGCCTCCATAGAAGATTGTGCCCTAATTTCATATAAAAGGAAGTCTTTCTCTCTCATTTTCTCTAACCATCAACTAGGTGATAAGAGGTGAACAAGAAAAAATTTCAAGCATCCATTGTTCTACATGTTTTCAAGATCTCAATGTGTTCAAGTCTTCCTCTTAAGCATTCAAGCTCTCCATTGAAGATCAAGGATTCAAGCTCTCAAGCCTTTGAAGGGATTTGGTTCAAGCATTCAAGATTCAACATTCAAACCCTAGATCTAGCCATCATGGTGGTGTGATCTTCCTTCAAGATCCTTTGTGCATCCTCAAGACTCTTTCATCATCTCTTCAAGGTGGATTCCAAGCATACAATCATGGAATTTTATGGTTTCTAAAGTCCATGCTTTCATATTTACATATTTGTCTACATTTGAATTATAATTGCATATTTATTCAATGGGTAAGTGCAAGAAGTTGGGTGCCAATTCCGCGAAAGTCTTGTGGGCTTGAAAAATACCGCTAGAAATGGGCACCCATCTTAGGCTCAGACACTTGATCAAAAATTCAAAAAATGCGTGGCCATTTTTTTTTCAAAACGGGTGCCCATTTTTTAAATTTTTTTTTTAATTTTAAAACTCATTTTTTTATGTTGATTTATTACATTTAAGAAACGGGTACACATTTTTAAACGTGTGCCCATTTTTTAAAATTTGAATTTACCAAACCACCATTTGCATTGGATTTCAGTTTGGGATATGTTTGGTGGGACCAAGCCTATGCTTGGACCTCCAAATTAATGGCTAAGGCATTTGAACACCAGATTTCTGTCTTGCCGTAATTGTTTGATGGTCTTCCTAATCAAATTTTTTGATGAAATTAAAACCCATTAGAGATCTTACTGTCTAGATTTTAAAAATATAAATTTTATAGTGACATGATAAATTTTACTATTTTTACAATATTTATTAATCGAAAGTGGTACCTAAACATTAAATAGTAAGGTTCACTAAAACTTTAATAACTTTTTTGATTTTAGGTTTTTGTAAAAATGAATTATATGAGACCAATCTGCATAGAATTCTATTCAAAATTTAAAACAAAATATTCTCAAAAAAGTGAAATTTTTATCAAATTATGGTGGTTATACATGAGAGGTTTGAAAAATGTACTTTATAGTCAATTAAAAATTAATAAAAAAAAATATATTCAATTAAAAAAAAAGTAAAAATATTTTGACCAATCTTTGATATGTTAGGTACCTTCCCCCAAAAGGATTTAGAAAAATTCATTTATTTACTTCAAAATAGGGTGGTCGTACACATGCGGGGTATGGTCCTGAAATAGGGATTTTGAAAAAGAGGTTTTTAAAGATGCCTACTAAATATATTTTATATTATGTGGGTATTTAAATAAATTACATATTTCAAAAATAGACTCCGAGCACTACATTTGATATTAGTGGATTTTTTTGATATTCAATCTCTAAGTGCCTCAAATTTTGACATCAATTAACAAACAATTTGAAAATCAGGGAAAACATTTCCACTTTTTGCCCAAAAAGTGGACTCAACTTCTTGCTGGCACCCCAATATCATAGCTTCATTATTAGATTCAATTCTACTACTTGCTAGCATTCTTATTTCAATTATTGATTTAAAGGTTAATTCCTAAATTGGGGTTTGACTAAGGCAAACCCCTCCCCCCCAACAAACAAACCTCTTTTTCTTGTAGGTAAAGGTTTAGAACTATGGATTTGAACCCAGATCTGGATACCCTTTTCGGCCAACTTCTAGGATCCGTGAACATATTTTGTGTCGGACTTGTGCAAGTCAAGGTCGACATTATTGGGTCAAGGGTGACAATTGTGGGTCAAGGTTGACCTTTTTCATAAGACAACATCAGAATGGAAAAAGATTTATGGGTTTTGTTCATCTCTGCGTTTCCTTTCCGGCTCATACTTTAGATTTTCTAGAAACAGTCTAAAGACCTCATAAAACAACATTATTTGATCTATAATATTTCAAGGTTAGTGTATTTATCCTATCCATTTCAATTCAAATCCTTAATAATTCAAAATCTATCACACATTTACATTCATCCACGACACAAATTAAGAGGGAAACCTAGGATCTCCTTTATTCTTATTTCCAATAGATTGATTCATTTATGCATTGATCCTTTTTGGGTTGATCAATTTTTATCCTTCCTTTGTGCATTTGAGAATAAAGGGGATTGTCTTATTTATCCCTCCACTCTTAACAATTAAATGTAAGGTGATAAGTGATTTGAGTATCAAAACACTCTTATTCTATCAACATCATTTTTCTCCTTTACATTTTGGTGAACCTGCGATAGACAAATCTTTCTTTTTGGTGTTAGATTTGCATGCATATAGAAGTAGGATTTCTTTTATGCTCTTGCATTTATATTTAAAAATTCATAAAAATCAAAAAATTTATTTAAAAATACAAAAAACATAAACATTTTTCATGCTTGTAGTGCTTCCTTGTGTTCAACATGTATGATTTTTGTTTTGAATACTTTGATGAGGATTTTGTTGTACAAAATGATAGATCCCTTAATAAGGTACATGGAGGTGAGAATGAAAATGGTTCGAATGAGATGTCCATGGATCCCATTCCTATTTCATCCTCCTCTACAATCTCTTCAATTGACCTTTACCATAGAAGTGAGTTAGGGATAGATGTTACTTCTTCTCCTAATATATGTCTTTTCTATGAGCCTACTTTAGAATATAATTCTTTCCCCTTTAGGGATCAAGCTTTAGGCGCTCCTACAATGTGCTTTATTGATATGGATGATAATCTTCCTATTTGGGATGAACCTTTGGATTTGGATATTGATTACTCTCTTCCTCATGAGGTCATTATGGATGATTCTACTTTTTGGGATGAACCCTTGGATAAATACATTGATTTATCCCCTCCTTGTGAAGAAGCTTTGATACAAGAGGGTGATTTATTAATGAAGGACATATTCACACATGATGATGAATATTTTTCTAAAATACACTCCCCTTATATAGACATTTTAAAGAAAGGAGAACACATTATAGATGCTTTACCTCCATTTGAGATTCCTTCTAGTGATGAGGCATTAGCGGGGAATGATATGAATTCCCTTAATGCTCTCCCTCTTAGCGATGATCCTATGGAGAATCAAGGTCCTACCTCATCTTCTCCTAGGATGTATTCCTTTATTTTTCCTTCTTTTCAATCTATCAAACATACTAATGATGACATAGTGATTACTAAAGTTTAATTGACTTCTTTTCATATGGCTTCTTGTTATGGTCATAGTTATCATTTACTAGTTAAACAAGGATTCCATACTCAAGAATGTGCTAAGCATAAACATGGAATTCAAATGCCCTTACAGAATGGGGGGCATGAGAATTCTTATGGATTGGTATTTAATCCTCAACAACATATCAATGTTACCAACATCTCAAATAACAATTCAAAATATGATGGCCCTATGAAGGAATTTGACCAAGAGGTTGTTCTTCCTAAACTCCTTCGTGCTAAGATGATTACTAGACCTAAACACAAAAAGAAACGTAGTCTATACTTGAAGATTCTTCCTTTTTGTTTCTATCATAGATTTCATGATCATTATAAAGAATGTCATGCTTTACATTATAAGATTAGGTAGCTCATTGATGGTTAAATTATTTATATATCATGTGGCAATGATTTATATTTCAATCCTATTTTCTCTAAATAACATTTATGTTCCTATTATGGAACTCCATATTATGTAAACAATGTTAGCCTAATCTTTGGGGGTTCTTTGTCTTGCATAGTATTGTGAGTGATATAATAGGTCCCCTTTCATCCTTGTCCCTACACTTGGGGGGAAAGGATGTCATCTCCTTCTTTTTTGTCTTTCTGGGATCCCCTTTCCCTTGGTTACGCAGTATTTATGTATTATGTGATATCCAATATACATGAAAATTTTGGTTTGCATTAAGGATCTATGTCTTTGATTATAACCTATTTCGTTGTTTTTGGGTTTCCATAGTTGATAAATCTCTCACCTTGGAAACTGAATAGTGTGTTATCCCTCACAAGGGTTACTTTTACACTTCTTGCATGATATCTCTTTTCTACAACAACATCTCTTGATATAATTTTATATATCCCTTGCTTTCACCCCTGGGGGGCAAGGCATTTTCCTTCTTCCTCTATCTAAGGATCTACTTTCCTTAGCTTAGTGGCATTTGTTTATCATATAACATTATTTCCTTATAAATATGTATGTTTTTGACTATGGATACCCTCTTATATGGGAGGTGATTGTCCTAGGTCATCACCTCTACTTTATTTTGCAAACTATGCTTTTGATAAACTCTTGCCTTTTCTTTGGGTTAGAGTTTGACTCCTTCATTCTGAGATTCCTCTTCCTCTTCATTGCAGGGGGCTTGACGATTGAATCTTTGGTCCTGCTTTGTCTTTAGAAGATGAAATTTTATCCTAAGCACTCCTCTATGGTAGGGATCTTGTTGATAAGATTTCTTCCTCTTTGAGGATCCTTTTTCCATAAGTGACATATTCATTTCACGATTATCTATGTTCTTAGATGTAAGGGTCAAGGCTCTTCACTGAGAATATGGTATACATTGTTGTTTAGCTGGATATCTCCTTAACTTGTGAAGTAGGTATTCTCTTTTCTCTTCCTTATCCTACCTAGTGGGTAGTCATGATAAGGAGGGGGGCATATATAGGGTCTCCGTTGTACTATAGTTTCATTAATTTACATTTTTTAGCATGCTAAATTCTCAGAAGGTAACGCACACAAGTTGTTGAATCCTGAAGGGACACACATTTTTACTTTTATTTTTGCTAAATCCTCAGAAGGTAATGCACATAAGTTTCTAAATCCTGAAGAGATACGCACTTTTTAATTTTATTTTTCTAAATCCTCATAAGGTAACGCACATAAGTTGCTAAATCCTGAAGAGATACACACATTTTTAATTTTTTCTAAATCCTTGGAAGGTAACGCACATAAGTTGCTAAATCTTGAAGAGATACGCACCCTTTTTATTTTTATGATATGCTAAATCCTCGAAAGGTAATGCACATAAGTTGCTAAATCCTGAATGGACACACATTTTATATTCCATAGTGATACAAGAATGTGGATCTATGGATATTTTAAAAGCTGTCAGAAGACGCATCTATAATTACAAGCACAATTTATGGGTGAACCTATTGGGCTCTCCCTCCTTGGTGATTCATGGTAAGGTGGGCATCTTACTAGGTGAGATAATCACTTTTTATTTCTCTCTTTTCGCTTTCATGCTAGTAGGATTAGATCATGAAGCTATGTTATATATAGTGTTGTTCTTGTCTTTCTTATGTAATCATGTATGTTTCTATGATTGATTTCTCTTTATTTTTCATATCTTCTATGTATGTATGATTGAGTTAGAATCCTTGGTCTAGGGACTCATTCCCTTGACTTAGTGATGTTCTACCTCATTGTGATCCACCTGTGTCTTTCTTCTAACTTTACCGTGAGCACATTCTATTTTCGTACTCCCGCTAAAGTGTGGGCTTAATTTATCATCTTAAAATGGAAGCACTTCCATGTTAAGAGCATTTAGCCCTCCTTAGCGGATGTTTTTGACCTCCATCATATCATCCTCCCATTTATGCATCATCCTCTACTTCTGTGCCTGTTTAGGACCCTGATTGGGCCTCTTCGGGCACCTTCTATCCCACCTGGCACTTTTTCCATGGGTTCTGACCCCCTGGGTCAAGGTCAACCTTGACATTGACCTTGACCTTGGTCCTTCTTCCAAATTTGGAAATCTGTTGGTTGTCGGAGGTCATCAAAAATTCATTTTCCTGCTTCCGGGTCGACTGTTTTGGGTTCCAAAGCGGCAAAATCCTAAATTATATTTAATATAGGTCCTCTTCTAGGGGCATGGTTCTAATTGGAATTTAATTCTTCTATGTCGGCATCCTTATAAGATTGTGCCCTAATTTCATATAAAAGGAAGCCTTTCTCCCTCATTTTCTCTAACCATCAACTAGGTGATAAGAGGTGAACAAGAAAAAATTTTAAGCATCCATTTTTCTACATGTTTTCAAGATCTAAAGGTGTTCAAGTCTTCCTCTCAAGCATTCAAGCTCTCCATTGAAGATCAAGGATTCAAGCTCTCAAGCCTTTGAAGGGATTTGATTCAAGCATTCAAGATTCAACCTTCAAACCCTAGATCTAGCCATCATGGTGGTGTGATCTTCCTTCAAGATCCTTTGTGCATCCTCAAGACTCTTTCATCATCTCTTCAAGGTGGATTCCAGGCATACAATCATGGAGGTTTATGGTTTCTAAAGTCCATGCTTTCATATTTACATATTTGTCTACATTTGAATTATAATTGCATATCTATTCAATATCATAGCTTCATTATTAGATTCAATTCTACTACTTGCTATAATTCTTTTTTCAATTATTGATTTCTAGGTTAATTCCTAAATCGGGGTTTGACTAAGGCAAACCCCTCCCCCCAACAAAAAAACCTCTTTTTCTTGTAGGTATAGGTTCGGGACTGTGGATTTGAACCCAGATCTGGATACCCTTTTCGACCAACTTTCAGGATCTGCGAACAGATTTTATGTCAAACCTGTGCAGGTCAAGGTTGACATTATTAGGTCAGGGGTGACATTTGTGGGTCAAGGTCAACCTTTTTCATAAGATGACATCGGAACACAAAAATATTTCTGAGTTTTGTTTGTCTCTACGTTTCCTTTTCGGATCATACTTTGGATTTTTCAGAAACAGTCTACAGACCTTAGAAAATAGCATTCTTTGATCTGTAATATTTCAAGGTTAGTGTATTTATCCTATCCATTTCAATTCAAATCCTTAATCATTCTAAATCTATCACACATTTACATTCATCCACGCCACAAATTAAGAGGGAAACCCAGGATCTCCTTCTTTATTCTTATTTCCAATAGATTGATTCATTTATGCATTGATCCTTTTTGGGTTGATCAATTTGGATCCTTCCTTTGTGCATTTGAGAATAAAGGGGAAT
>MU223187.1:1857573-1880156 GCA_018584345.1 Thuja plicata | reverse complement strand
TGTGTATATATATATATACACATATATGTACATATATATACATGTACATATATATATATACATAGACATATATACATATATGTATATATACATATATACATGTGTGTGTCGAAGATGATCTTGTTCGATGGGTATGTATGCATATGTGCATGTGAAGAAGGAATATAACACAATAAATCTTAATTTTTTTGTGAGAACATGTTATTGAAGGAAATAGACTGGTGCATGATACTTATGTGGTGGATTTATTGTTATCAATACTCTTTTTGGCAATTAGTGTGTCTCCGCAGGCAGTGATCCTCTTGTATCAACAATTATCCATTAGGTATGATAGCTATTTTGTGTTCAGGGCATTGAGCTCAATTGACAGTAAGCCTTACCCCTAGTGAGCATTGTAAAAATCACCTTAACCAGTGTCACCTTAACAGGTGTTATTTTTCATGATAATTAGCTTCTAAGTGGTTTTTCCCATCTTGGGTTTCCACATAAATATAATGTTCATTGTGCATGGTGTTTCTTTTATGCTTTCATGTTGATCTATGTTTAGATTATCAATTTGAGTTAACATTGTTGCCAATACAGTTAAAGTTTTAAAATATATTGGGATAGCTTATTTACCCCACCTCTCATTTATTCAAGGATATTCAACAAAATATTCTTGTCAGTTTGGCTCTCCACACGAGTTTCATACTCTTTGGATATGTAGAAAATTTTAGACATATGATTGGTAAAGAAAATCCAAGTTTAACAAGAATAATAATGGATAAAATGTACACAGTAAAATAATTTTTCGAAGGGAGATTCATCAACATGTCTAAATAAATTAATTTAACCAAATGAAAAATCCTTTCAGATCTAGAGAAGATAAATTATAATTTAACGTCAATTCTCATATTTATAATATGTACATAAATCAAAATATAATTAAGAATCAACAATTACCTCAACCATATAATTTGACTTCAAGATCCCTCAACATTTCTCACCAATGTGGGATAACTAACTATTTTATATTTATATTGGATAAATCAAATTTTTATTCATGAACCATTGATTTTACTCATAGAAATAAAATAAAAATTGCAAGACCCATACTGTATAATACATTAATGAGGCATTCATCATTCCATTATGAAAACCCTTGGTCAAAAATAATTTTCAACAAATTATCTCATAATAACTTAACCTCTTACATTTTTTAATAATCAAAACCCTATCCTTGTGTGGAGTCATGTAGTATAGAGTCATATAATTGATGGATTGTCCATTAATGCAACCATCTATACCTAAAGATGGCAACAACACATCTTCAAAAAAAATTTGTATAGGTTGTCGAGTCTAAACCATTATCGTTATCAATATGTGTCTTGTCGATAAATCAATCTTGCAAATGTGTATTTTTTAGGCATCTCCAACATTGCAGTTTTGATCTGCCTCCTTCATCATCAAATATTTTCACTAGAAGTGACTCGTGTCATGTCAAAGGTATTTTGATGCCCTATAATAGAGTCTTCATCGCTCGTCTACAAATAATACAACTTCTTCAATAGAAAAAATAAAATCTAATTTACAAACCATTATTAGCATAAAAATCAATGGACTAGCTAACTTGATACCTCATCATGTGATTCCATTAGGTGAAACATATTCTCAAAGCTGTTTTAGAACTATTCCATGATATGTCAAAAAAACTCTTGTACATTACAACAACCTTATCAATGATAAATAATATTAGCAAATAATTTTGCCAAACCCTCAACAAGTATACTACATCTCAACTAAAACTATTATTCTCTCTCCTTTGCAATATATACCTATATTATATTATGTCTCTATTAAGAAAATAAAATAGAACACTTCAAAAAAAACCTCCTCCACTTTTAATATCGCACACTAGTTTCCAAAGACAAAAACCCACTTGGAAGCTTTTGACAATATTAAAATTAATTAAGGAAACTTTCCGGACTTCTTGTTTAAAACAATGATTTAAACTTTTGACCTCCACTTGTAGCATTTGTAGGGTGTTGAAAACATTTCTTATTTTGAATTTTCCACAATAACGTCTTACCTAAAGCACCATACCTATTTTTAATTCTTTATATTGTTATGATAATAACTTTTAAACCATTAGTCGGTGACTGAAGTTCTCAACTCCTTAAATATTATGCTAGTGTCTGGAACCCTAAATTATAGGATACTGATAAGACACCTTATTATTATTTTAAGCGTTATAAAACAATTTATTCAATGCAACTCCGACAACTAAATCATGATTAATTTATTCATGATCTTCATTCAACAACACGTTTTCTCATTTACTGTGCAGCATGTTATTTCTTTTTGAGGAGCGTGTAGTACTTTGAAAAAACAAAAAGATTTCTGTCTTCTAAACATTTCCGACATATTTATCTTTGGGGTGTTATGGTAAAGGCCGTTCAGTAAATCAGACCAATCCGTTCTTTAAATATTTCCAGAACGTACAATTTATTGCAAATCAAGCATTCTCACAACGTGGTTTTTTAAATTTTCCTTATCGACGAAATGCCACTGTCTGTACCAATAATGGCAGGAACATTGGACAATATGGCATTAAATTAAATACACAAAGAAAATGCAACAACCGTTCTATGGAGTGAATATCTGCTGAAACCCTAAAATGTGAAGTGGCCCAGAGTGCCAGAAATCCTTGCAATTCTACAACTGGGTATTCTTTTGCAATTGGGTATTCTTTATTGTAATTTTCTCTTGACCGATTTCACGATGCGTTCCCTCATCTTGATTTTTTAATGTTTATGGTTGGTTTTAGACAGAATTATTGTTTAAGTGAACAAAATTATGTGGTTAAAGAATGGACATGAAAACAGTTTCAGAAAAATCGTTGTCCACTGAATTCTAGGCCTACCTGCCACAGGGCAATATTTAAAAACAGTATTGACATTTTGATTGCATATTTTTAAATATGATATTTTATCTGCAGGCGTGACCATGTGGGGATTATAGCAAACAGTGGCCGCCCATCTGATGCAAGCTCTCATGCTTTATATAATCCTCATACCTTGCTTATTCATGATGGAGTTCATTGCCTACAGATTTAGAAAAAACAAGTAATAATGAAATAGAATATATAAATACCTTGCTTATTCATATTTATTAAAAAAAAGGAATATCTCTTAAATTAATATTATAGAATATATAATACATTGTTTTTTTTCTAGGGAGATTATGTCCTATTGTAAAAAAACATGAAACATCTCTTAATTTAATATTATAAAATACATAAATGATGACTTTTAAACAGAGGGAATTAAACATATACTACTTTTTCCAAAAAAAAAGGATAATCAATTATATGATTAGGAAAAGTTTCACAAAGAATCATAATTGAGTTGAGAGGAAAACACTTGAGGGTGGTTTGTGTAAACCCACTACTTTGAAAAACAAAACAAATCATAAAACCAAGCAAACATGAAATCCTTAAGAAAAAAAGATCAAATTAGACAAACCAATTCATTCTATAGCAGAGAGGGACTCCCAATCTATAACATTTAGAATGCAATTAACTTTGGTGACCTAATGGACTAGGAAATTACTAACAACATTGCATTCTCTAAGTATATGAAAAGAAAAATGAAATCATTTTTTGTGAATGTAACAAATTCAAGGTTATAAATCAAAATTTGTTCCTTTTTTTGTTAAAAATATACTATCTAATCAAATGTGCATTCAACTATATAGTTAGATAATAATATATCCATACAACAAGATAGCTATCCATTCATTAATCGAAAGAACCATATATCTATATAGCCATGCATATAATGGGCTAGGAATAATGTTATATCCAAAGTCTTAAATTTAGGTACAATTGATAGCCATAAGTTTCCTTAGGTATATTTCATTAACTTGAGTTTCTCTAGGGACACTTCGTACCCTTAATCCTAAACCCTATAAATTACACCCTTAATCATAATCTAAATATTGTTAACCTGGACATTATACCTTATACCCTAGCCTATAAACTTTATACCCTTTACCCTATACCATCAACCCTGTGACATATACCCTCAACCCTATACCATATGCCTTTTACCCTGAACCCTATACCCTCAACCATAGACCTAAAAATTACATCAATACACTCATTCCTAAACCATATAACGTATACCCTCAACCCTACAACCTCAATTGACTACCTCATACCTTAACCTTAAATCCTACATTGTTAACCCTATACACTAAATCCTATACCTTAAAACAATAAACCTTGAGAATTATATCATATGTATACCCTAAATACCAAATTTTCAACCCTATGTCTTGTACATAAATAGAGGTATAAGGTTGAGGGTTCAGTGAATAAGGTATAGGGTGTAAGGTTGAGGTATCAAGATTAAGATTAAGGATTTAAGGTAATGGGTTTATAATTGGAGATATAAAATATAAAGGTTAGGGCATATGGTTTAGGGTTGGGGGTATTTGTATAGGTTTTAAGGTTTATGGATGTAGGTATACGGTTTGGGCTATAGGATTGAGGTTGTAGGGTTTATGGTTGAGGGTATTGGGTTTACAACTAAGGGTATAAGGTGAATGTATAAGTTATATAGGGTTTATGGTGTTATCTATAGGGTCTAGTGCTTAGGGTTTATTATGGACAAACCTTGAGAATTATGTCATATTTATACCCTAAATACCACATTTTTAACCCTATACCTTGTAGAGAAATAAAGTTATAAGGTTGAGGGTTGAGTGAATAAGGTATTGTTTGATTAACTATGGAAAGTCAAGAGTACTAAGAGAGGTGGGTGAATTAGTACTTATAAAAAATTTAAATACACAAATTGATCATATATCGAACTGAATATATTTCAAGTAAACATTGTAAAGCATATGAACTAAAACATGTAAGAACAACTCATAAAACTGAGATTTTTGGGCATGTATAAATCCTTTGTTAGTGGAAAAATTTACGGTGGGGATGACACCCACAATTCTTACTACTAAAGAAAAAAGGTTGCTCGGTTAGAGCTACAATGTTATCTATTTATGATAGCTTACCATGTTAGGAGTACAATAAGACTTATTTAGTCTACCTTGTTAAAGGATTTTATAATCTCTAATCTATGAGATGTACTTTGTTAAAGGATTTTCAAAATCAGACATATTAGGGTCTACCCAATAATGGGATTTTCACTACTCTTAATACTATAAAACTTAATGGAAAAATGTCTATGAAAATGCATCAACATATCCTATTCAGACTCTCTATCCTCAATGTTTTCTTTGCCTCATACTACACTCAGTAGAATCAAACTCATTCAACTTCGCTAATCTGATATAACTTCTGTGTACTCAGTGTTGCGCTGCACTTCAGCTTGTCTTCAACTTCTACTTATCTTGTCTATCTATCCCTCTATCGCCCACTCTTTTCATTCAAAACATCCTTTATATATTCAATCTTTCGCCTCTTAATCTTATTTATTGGGCTTTCTTTATTTTATTCTCAACTGTCATATCATGTTGATGAACACATTAATTCTACTTGTTACTCAGTGAACCGTGTAACCATTGCCTCAGGAATTGCATTGTTCTTGGAAATAAAACTATAACTTTTGTCACTTGATCTTCATCCTAGATCTTTACCGTAAATTTTATAAGTTGTATATCTTGTAACCAAGTTCTTCTTCAGCTTTAGAATCTTCTAGATTGTTGTGGTATTGTATTAAAAGTTTATCTAAATCATGTTTACCAAAACTACTTTTGTATTCCTTTCTTAGTAACATACTCCACTAGCTCGGTGACTTGGTAATTGTTATGCGTTGCTTGTACTGCTTGTCTTTCTCGGTGTATTACCGATTCACTTGGTATGACTCTTTTCTCTTTACTCACTACCCTTATATATTCCTTTCCTTACACCGATTGACTTACTTAGTTAATTTGACTTTACCAAAACTAATTGACAAGAAAATAACTCTATAGGAGTATGAGGTATAGGGTGTAAGGTTGAGGTATCGACTTTACGATTAAGGATATAAGGTATGGGTTTTATAATTGGAGGTATAACGTATAAAGGTTAGGGCATATGGTTTAGGGTTGGGGGTATTTATATAGGTTTTAAGATTTATGGATCATAGTATACAGTTTGGGGTATAGGATTTATGTTGTAGGGTTTATGGATGAGGGTATTGGGTTCACAACTAAGGGTATAAGGTTGAATTATAAGTTGTATAGGGTTAACGGTATTATCTAATGGGTCTAGTGGTAGGGGTTTATTATGGATGGTATATGGTATAGATTTTAGGTTTGAGGGTATAATTTATAGAGTAAAAAGGGGTAGGGTTTAGGGTTGAGAATATAGATTTGAGTATTTATTGTATAGGGTTTTGGGGATTGGGTATTGATGCAGGAGTATCCTAGGTAACTTGGCAATCCTTCTCAACCAAAAAAATATTTTCTTTTGTCCTTTAGCTTGTTCGGAGACTGCTTGGTGAAACACTTTGTTTCTCTATTGCTTAGTTTCTGTCACTCGGGCATGCTTGTTCCGGGTTCATTTTCTGATGCTCATGTTTTTCTTTTGTTTCTCAGTAATTTACATGGCCCAAGTTACTCTATTACTCGGTCATCCTCTTCCCGAGTTGGTTATTTTGAAGCTGGATCTTGTGGCCGACTTCTACATTTAATTTTTATTGCGGCAATGATGATGGATCTCTCATTGGAAATTGTGTGGACCTAAATCTGGGTCGGGGTTTCTCCAATGATTATTTTTGTAGGCCGACCTATTGGCTTCCTTTTATATTTAAGTTGTATTTTGTTCATAGTTGAGGGGTATAAGATGGGGATCATATTTAGGAGGGTAGATCAAGTGTTGGATCTAAGAATGTGGGTCATGAATGTATGTGTTGCAGAAGACCTATATTAGGTCTTAAATCTATCTTTGTAATTGGTCGTAACCAGGAAGGCCTTAGAGCACGACATGTTGAATTTAATTGATATTTTGAGATAATATATGAGCTGAATGTTGATTATATTTATGTGTATCTAGTTTTTTCCACTATTGTGGTTATTTGCTGCAAGTTTGGACAATCCTTCATTGGATCCTCCATCCTTGACTGCATCAGTTGGTATCAGAGCAGTGAGATTGCTAGAGAAGGAGTTAGGTTTCCAATTAAATGGAGATTTGTGGAGCAAAGATGCCTCCAAAGAAAATTCATGAGGTCACAGAGGAAGAACCTAAGGAGGAATTTAGTCTTGAAGATTTTCAAGCTTTGCAGAAGAAAGTTCAATATCTGTGGGAGGAGTTGCAAAGAAAGAATGCACCCAGAGAAAACCGAAGTAATGGTGAAGAATCTGAAGAAGAAGATCATTTCAAAGAAGCTATAGAAGATATCAGAAATCCTGATGAGTCTAGATTTCTGAGCGTTATATCTAAAATTTGGAAAAGACCTAAGATTGAAGTTTCTACATTTGTTAGAAGCATTAGGCCAAAGGAATTGATCGGTTGGACTAATGAGATGGAAAAATATTTTGAGTACAAAGAAGTAGAAGATCCTAATAGAGTTTGGTTTGCAAATACAAAACTGAAAGGTCATGCAAATATATGGTGTAGATAAGTTCAATTGGAAATAAATCAGAGAGGTAAAGACAAGATCATCAGATGGAACAAAATGGTTGAAAAGTTGAAGAAGAAATTCATTCCAGTGGATTATGAATTAGAGATGTTCAAGAAGATGCAAGGTTTAAGGAATAAAAACAAGCTAGTACAAGAGTATACTGAGGAGTTTTATAAAATTCTGATTTGGACTGGATATTCACAAGCTGACAAGGAGAAAGTTGCTAGATATATCTATGGATTGAGACTTAGTATTCAGGAAGAGTTACTTAATGTTTGGATGACAACCATAGGAGATTCTTATCAAATGGAATTGAAGATTGAGGAGAATTTGAACAAGAAGTTTGAAAGTAGACAGAATAACAGAAACCAAGGTGGTAAGGCTGATGACACAACTATTGAGAATAAGGTGGTGGAAAATCTTAAGCAGACCAAGGTAGGATCTAGCAATAGTCAAACCACTAAGGATTAAAATTGTGGGTATGGAAGAAGAGGAAGAAGTGATTTTACTGGTACTTGTTTTCTGTCATGTGCTCAAAAGAAGTTCACCCTGACAACTAAGGATAATTTAGTGAATGCTGCAGAAGAAGGAGAACTTATGATCACTAGAAGGATGACTGCATGTATTAATGAACCATTGTACAGAAGGAATATGTTCAGAACCAGATGTAAATACAAGGATAAGGTACATGTAATGTCATAATTGATGGTGGTAGTTTTGAGAACTTTGTTTCAGAAGAGATGGTTACTAAGTTAAATTTCAGAAGAAGAAAACATCCTAATCCTTATCAGATTAGTTGGATACAAGATGTGTCTAAGTTTAGGGTTGAGGAAAAATTCCTTGTTAATTTTAAGATTGGATCTTATTATGATGAGATATTATGTGATGTGTTTCCTATGGATGCTTGTTACTTGTTGCTTGGTAGACCTTGGGAATATGACATACATGTTATGTTTTATGGTCATGCAAATACCTATGTTATGAGGCAGGGTGAATCCAAGCATAAACTTCTACCTTTGCCAAAACTAGGGACTAAGGGATGTGGAGTTCTCAGATATTTCCCGGATAATAGTGAAAAACATGAGGAAAATAGAATTGATGAGCCTATGGGTAAAAGGAAGGAGGATATGAAGAGAGGAGAGAATGAAACCTCTAAGGAACTTATAGAGATTAAGAAACAAATGACATTTTTGGCTGGGATAGTGCAGCAGATGTTGACATTGGTGACACAGAGGGATGCTAATGATAATTTGATCAATCAGGCAGATGAGAAGAGGGTTCAGTAAAACACTGATAGTATCAAAGGTACCAAGGATGATCTATGTCAAATATTGTCAGTTGCAGGAAGAAGATATGAGGAAAGTGCAGGACTGATGAATTTTTCAAATGTGACAATGGACCAAGTAAAGACAGCATGGAATGAAGGATAAGAGGAGATATGGGTTAAGAAGAAGTATGGAATACCTGTTCTGATTCCCTTAAGATGTTCATGATTCCTTTATGAGAACATCTTCTTTACCTGGGGTGTCTTATATAGGAGCATCCTAGGATCCTTGGCAATCGTGCTCAACCAAAAATATATTTTGTTTTGTTCTTTAGCTTGTTCAGAGACTACTTTCTGAAACACTTTGTTCCTCTATTGCTCTGGTTCTGTCACTCGGGCATGATTGTTATGGGTTTTCTAAGAATCAGGTTTGTATTATGTTGCTTGGTAATGCTTGGCCCGAGTTACTCTATTGCTCGGTCATCCTCTGCCCGAGTTGGTTATTTTGAAATTGGATCTGGTGGCCGACTTTTACAATTAATTTTGATTGCGGCATTGATGGTGGATCTCTCATTGGAGATTGTGTGGACCTAAATATGGGTCGGGGGTTTCCCCAATGATTGTTTTTATAGGCCAACCTATTGGTTTCCTTTTTTGTTTAAGTTGTATTTTGTTCATAGTTGAGGGGTATCATATGGAGATGAGAATTAGGAGGGCAGATCAAGTGTTGGATCTGAGAATTTGGGTCATGAATGTATGTGTTGCATAAGACCTATATTAGGTGTTAAATCTATCTTTGTAATTGGTCGTAACCAGGAAGGCTTTACAACCCAACATGTTGAATGTAATTGATCTTTTGAGATAATATATGAGCTAAATGTTTATTTTATTTCTCTGTACCTGGTTGTTTCCATTGTTGTCTTTATTTGCTGCAAGTTTGGACAATCCTTTAGTGGATCCTCCATGCTTGACTTCATCATGTATAGAACCAAGGGTATAGGGTTTTCTATTGAGGATATAAGTTGTAGGATTTAGGGTTGAGAGAATACATTATAGAGTTAAGTGTGTAGAGTTTAGGGTTGATAGCATTTCCCATTTATGGTTGAAGGTATAAGGTATATGGTTTATATTTAAATATTTATAGAGTTTAGGGTTTAGGGTTTAGGTTTTAGGCATGAAGTATTTTAATAGAGTTTAGGATAGAGGATATTAGGTTTAAGGTATAGGATATATGGAGTAGGTTTTACAATTGAAAGAATTTTAATTTTTTTGTAAGTTGTTGGATAAAATTATGAGGGTATATCAAGTATAAGGTTGAATATATATATGGTATAGGGTTTAGCATTTTGGGTTGAGATTTTTGGATATAATTTTGAATGCTAGGATTTACATTAGAAGGCATAAGGAATAAGTTTTAAAGTTGAAGATATTGCGTTTTCTATTCAGGATAATGCATATTATAGCATTTAGGATATATCATATAGGGCTTAGGCTATAGATTTGAAGGTGTATGGTCTAGGTTTGGAGCTATTGGTATAGGGCATACAACTTATGGATATACACTTGAGAGTATATAGTATAAGGTTTAAAGTGTTTAGGTTTTAGAGTTGAGGATACTGGGTATAGGATAAAGTGTATTGGGTTTATGTTTGAGGGTAATGTTGTGGCTTACTCTCAAACCCTAGTTTTGCATATAAAAATGGGGACCACTCTCTTGGTTCTTCTTTCCTCTTGTAATGGTTTTTCTCCTTAGTGTTTTCTTTTTTATTTTCCATTAAATTTTATGTTTTTTTTGTTTCTTTGTTTTTGTTTGTGCTTCATGTTTTCCTTGTTTTATTTTTCATTGTTGAGATAGAAAACTTAACCATTGATTCTCACCTTTCTCTCTTTCATACGTGAGGCATTGAATGTATGAAGTTCACGTAGTAACAAGGTAACAATGAGCTCTGAAAACAATGTTAGTGCATTTCCTTGCCATGTTTGACCTCCTTAATCCCACACATGAATGAGGGTAAGAGACCACTTGATATTAACATAATTTCCTACATAAGAGCCCAAACCTAAAGTTTTTTCTCATATTTTACAGTCAAAATTGAAACTATGTGTGAACCCCTTGTGACTGGTTCTTATGCCTATATACATCCTTTACCTTATACTTAAGATTCTTGCTTCACAAATGAGAGTGAATAAACATGTGAGGTGTGTATTTTTATTTTATTTTGTTTTAATTTTGTTTGTGCTATTTGTAGGGTGTGATTGAGGTTTTAAAAGATTATTTTATTTGAGATTTTTGTTTTCTTCTTTCTATTTTTCTTTGTAAGCCATCTCAATTGTGTCCCTATCATTTGTTAACATCAAGTCCTTTCCATTCAATCTTTTATTATTTTTTCTAACCTAGTAAGGGTTTTAGCATAGTGTGTGTCCTTTATCTTACAAAGAAAATATACCAAGTTTGATACACAAACACATATAATTAAAATTAAAATTTACATAATGTATATTAAATTGCCTATTAGGGTAGATTTTGACCTATATAGAAAGATAATTAAAATTAATTCATTTCTAAGACATTAAGATACATAGAGGATGAGAGATTAAAAATTTCTAACATTTTTATTGCTCATGCATTGTATTTTCCTTTGACTAACTTCATGAGAAGGAAGAAAATCTATTTCAGAAACCCCAACTTGATGCAAGAAAAAGAGTAAGAATTTGAAAAGGCTAAGTATTTCAGTGATCTTTTTTTTAGCATTCACCTTTTAATGTTCATCTTGAATGATAAATACAGAGTCACAAGGTATCTAAGACCCTTAATCTGACCAACCTCATAAAATATCCAACACTGCATCATGTTATGATTAAGTTGAAATAGGAAGGGCATGGACCCATCAAAATATCATCAAGTTAGAATGATTGTACCAAAGGAATTCATGAGCACTGAATTCGAAACAAACACTAGAAACATAAAAAACAAGAAAAAAATAACAAAATGACCAGCAACCAAATGAATCCAAAGACTAAAAACTAAAAAACTAAATTGAAGGAAGTTGAACATTCTTCCACGTTCAGCTACTTAAGAGTATCTAGGAAGGTAGACTTCCTTCTCTGGAGCATAGTGTTCATTACAGGTTCCTGTTTACATATGTCAGCTCCCTCAATCTTATCTTAGGTGGTAATCATCTAGTTCTTAATAGATCCCTCTTTTGTCATACTAGGTCCCTCTTTCATTTGTTGGGTGGTAATCATCTAGGTATCCTCTCACTTCCTTATTTTTACATTCCAATACTCCATCTCTTATTGTAGGGTATTAAAAGAGGAGGTCATTATATTCATCATGTCCTTACGGAATTGGACCAGCTCAGCTAGCTTCTTTCTTAACTTGTTTTGGTTAGCTTTAACATTCCCCAATGCTACTATCAATACCTATGACTCCTCATTTGAGGGAATGAGGGTTTTTATCTCACAAATATGATCCTCCATAATACCCTACTTGTCCAATTTTTTATCCATCTCTTGCACAATTTCCTAGACACTAGTGTGCATGTTGGTATTTGCCCAATCGCTAGCTTTGGCTTCAACCTCAGAAATGGCTTCCAACCTATTAATTTTATTTCTTGTAGTGTCCAAATGCGAAATTAACCATTTTATTAAATTTTAGTTTGTCGGTTGTAGAGAATACAAAGCTTGTACAAATTGTCCATAATAGAGGAGTACACAAGCAAATCCTCCCTAGAAATGGTTATTTTTGAGTGGGGAGGGGAAACCTTGAGGTGAATATCAGGGTCATTAGAGTGCCTTTTTATCTTCAACTAGACTTTAGGGAAAGGGACCTTCGAGGAAGGGGTTTTACGAGTAGGACCAGAACTATTGGTAGCGGTATTCACAGGGGAGAAGGCCGATTTAGTAGACAAAAAGGACTTAGAAACTTTAGAATCTTCTAACACATCTATAATGTTCAAGTTAGTGTTCATGCCAATGACCTTCATATTAGCTTTGTATAGAGGGTTAATCTTGGTAGAAATAGTGGGGGGTGAAACCATAGAATCCTAAGCATCTTTAGGGCTAACGACAAGGTTACTGAGATCCATAATCAGAGGGGAGGTCTAGGGGATTAGGCTTGGGACCAACCACTGGGGACTGGGAAAAATGGAAATTATAAAGGTAAAGCATTAAACTCTAATGTAGGAGGACCTCCCCTATTTTTTGGCCTTAATAACCAACTGAGACATGGACAACATAATCGAGAAAGGAAAATCATATCTGATATTGTGAAAAAAGATGAAGCATAGAAAACAAATGTGAAAGGAAACATTTAAAGCTTCCTTCACAGGTGACAAACTTGATGATCAAGAGGGTGACATATTTCCATTCTTTCAGCAGCTCTTCTCTATTGAATCTATTTTGGAGTCTCAGAAGCATGTCCCCAAGACCTAAAAAAGTCTTAAGATCTTTCTTATGGTGGTTTTTAGTCTTTATATGGATAACTTTACCCTCAATAACCATTCATGTCACAATCACAATGTTCTCCACAAAGACCACAAAGGAAACCCCACCAATATTTATCCTACCATTATCCCAAGCCTATGCAAACTTCTTAGAGAGGTCCAAGTCATAAAAAACCATGCCCTCAATGTAGTTTTCAAGATGCCTAGCCTGTAAGATGGACCAAAGGGTGGTATTATTCTTATATTTTTCACACTTGTTTAGCTCAATTTGAATAAAATTGCCTCACATGGTGTTATTGTAGATAAAATCACATAAATGTTGGTAGAATGAGGACCATTAACAATAGAAATAAAAATAAGAAGGGCATATATCTTAAAAGATTTAAAAAGACACCCAAAATAATGATAAATCTATTAGGAGTGTAAATTTTTTCCATAGACCTGAAATATTGATGATGTTTATGCAATATTTAACCTGGTTCCAAAGCCCTAAGTTGTCATTATTTTCAAAACCCTGGTTCATTTCATGACAAAAAATCTAAGTCTTGGTGTCTTTTATAAACCGATGTTACTTTTTCTAATCACTTAAGTCTTTATCTCATGTGTTTAAATGATCATGGCTGAGGCCCTTTCTGTTTTAATATTTCCTAATTCCTAGAAGGGTCTACACTAATTTTTCCTAAGTGTAAAGTCCCTAAAGTTCCTTATGTTCTATGTATTCTGGAAATGTTCCTTTTGATCTGATGGTAGGCATTATCCCTTGATTGTGAGATGTAGAGAATTTATTCTTCAAGGAATCGCGCCTATGCGAAACCTATCCTTTCTGAGATCATGGGCCTGTTTCTTCTTGGCTAGCAGAAATAAAGATCCCGATTCTCATCCAATGGTTGGCACTTTCCCTCAAAGTGAAGATTGATGTCAAAAGATTATTCAATGGATTGTAACTGAGTTCCATGTGTCTTTAGTGGGCCAGTCTTTAGTGGGAGGTGACGTCAGAAGCCTAGTAGATAATAATCAATCCAACACTTTTTGGAATGTCTGGAACGATAGATGATCAATTGAAGATTGTTATAGGTATCACACCTTTGTGACACCTATACAAGGTGGGTCCTACATGTAGTTAAAGGTAAAACAAAGGTTAGATAAGTCAACAATGATCTAACGATTGTCACTTTTCCTTAAACAAAAGATACATGGAAAATATTCTTCAAGTCATTGTGCCAGGCTGACACATGGAGACAGTGGGGCCTGGTCATGGCTAGAATAATGATAAAGTGTGGTCAGATCTCTTCCATCTGATGGTTGGGGCTATTCCTTAATCTAAAATATGAGCCTGTATTTTATCTATTACATAATCACATCCGTCTGTCGCGTGTCGTACTCGAATTGTGGGACTATTTTCTTAAAGAAGGTAAATTTACTGCAAGTTTGATCTAATCTAACAGTCGTTGCATTTGCTTGAAATATATGAGCATGAAAGATATCCATAGCAGCTATGTGACCATTCAATACGTGGAGTTTCTTGATGAGGGTTCCAACATCTTTTGAGTAAAGTTAAAGGTTGATTTGATCAAGAAGGATCTAACAGTATATGTGATCCCGCCTTAAAAATTTGAAGCATGTTTAATTGATCATGGAATCATGATTGGATGATACATGTCCAGGTCGGTCAAGCATAGGGTAAAAAGGATAAATAGTTTCTTAGAGCTAGTTATAGTTTTCCACGTGGGGGTGTGGGAGTCATCGATGGAGCTTAGTTGTTTTATATGTCAAGATTGCGGGTATCTTAAGGGAGGATCGACGAATATGTTCTAAAGATAGATTAAGGTTTTAATCTTGACCATCGATGGTGTTTTCTGTGCCAGCTATGATCGTTGAAGTAGGTATTTGAATTTTTAAATATTTTCCTCAGGGTTTGAAAGTTGTGGACTGTGTATTTTGCTAGAGAAAAAAAAATGTGTGAATGGGATCTTCTGTGTCATTTATGTGGTTGTGGGATGCTGCTAGTATGAGATCTGATTGCTTTGAATATCTCTAGAGTGCAGTTATGATGAGAAATGATGGTTTAGGGTCTCTGTTCAAATTTTATAAACCTTATGTAACCCTTAATTGGTGCCCTGCCTCTTCTGCATTAATGGTCATTCTACTCCTGAGCCTAGTGGTTTTTTAGATCAGATCAAATCCTTTGATTGAATCTTTAGAAGAAAGATCAATTGATGCTCGCAACACAGAATGAGATAATTTCATGGATTAAATTATTATAAGAATATTGTATTCCTTCTACAAGACTTTTCTTCTCCACATCCCAAGATGATTGGCAGCTAGAGATCATATTGCACAGGAAGGAGTGAAGAGAAAGTTACTACTTGAGGAAGACAGAGAAGCTGGTGGTTGTAATGAGTTATTGTTTTGTCTTGTAATAATTTTGTTTTCAGTTCTTAACCTAAACCTAAATGATCTAAAGCTTGTTGCAATCCTTTTTGTATAAAATGGTTTTCAAGATCATTTAGTAGTCGCTGGAAACTTGGGGAAGTGCAGAAAGCATTAAGTTGCATACTTATTCCAGTAAGAGTATAGCAGATATATACCTACATAGTGATAATATAGAATAGAAGGTTGCAGGTCTTTTGCATTTATTGAAGTTGTATAGGTTTTGTAAAGATTGAAATAGGAGCATGATTATTCATACTTAATACAGTATTCTAGATTCAAGTCTCTCATTTGCGCCTATTTCTTGAGTTGTGAATTTTTTGATTCAATTCATAGAGTTTATCTATGTATATGTTGTTATTCCCTAGTTTTGATCAAATTAAATGCTACTTTGGATAAGACATAGGTTCATTTGGTTTGCACAAGGATCTTATAAGAAGTGTATTGTCTAGGTTACCTATATTTATGGCTTTGAGTCTTTGACAGTAGTTAGTTCCTTGTGTTTTGTATCTATAGTAGACTTTATTTCTCAATGGATAAAAAACTAGTACATTTTGCACTAATACATGTCTGGTTGGGTTTGGCTATATCATGCCATTTTAAAACATCAAAACCATCTCAGTTTCCTTTTGAGTTTTGTGGTTGTTGGTTTTTGTTCTTCATGGTGATTGAGAGTTAATGAATGATTGGTTATATCATTTATTACTTTCTCACCATTATCTATTGTTAAAATCCATAATGAGTTTTAAAGTGTTGTGTATTGAACTAGGTTAGGTACACCCCGCTTTATCTTGTAGAGCCAAAAGTGCAAAGGGAAGTCTTACTCCTACAGTTGGTCTAGTTACCTTAAATTTCTTCCCATGTTTGGAGCTAACCACTATTAAAATCTATCTCAAGGTACATTGGTAGCTTATAAAGCATAAATGTTTTAAAACACCAAAAAAATATTCATCATTAATTGTAATATCAGAAATTGTGACTTTTTTTGAAGTGTCCATATCAAGCTTGATCATAACACGATCTTTTTGTGGTATGCCTTGGAGTTCAAACCAATTTTAAATATCTAGAGTAAATCCTCCCACCATAGCTAGTTTGTATACGACACTATTGCTCTCACAGAACGTGTGCTAGCAGATGGTATCATCTAAGTTTTCCATGAGGTGAATACATTTCGTAATTATTTATTTAATTTCCCAACCTAGGGTGTGTGTACTATTGAGCATATTCATAACATTGAGGGCATCACCCTCAATGACGATTTTGTATAGCCTTGAGTAACTACCAAGTCTTTACCATTAAAGGAAGTTGCTACCTCATCTATGTGGTTCATTTGCAACCCCAAGTTCACCAAATAAGCTAGGAGAATTTTTCCATATCTTTCTCTTATGAGATGACCCCGACCGACCCGACCAGGGTTCCCAACTAAAGGGTATTTGAAATTGAGTTTCACCCAACTAGATTCGAGGGCTTGACCAACACTTCATCATGTTGCAAGGATCATTGGGTTCCTATTAAATTTTCCATCAAAGGTTACAACATAATGAGGGCTTAGGATTGACCAATTTGATTTCTAATTAAAAATTTATAATTTCCAAACAAATGTAAAACCCCAATGTTGAAAAATAAAACTAAATTCAAAGGACCACCTCATATCGGTGAATAGGTGTAAACTATCACTTATTTTAGAAAAAAAGTAACCTTACCCATTGGATCCTTGATCCCAACGCTAGTGAAACATAAGATAAATTTTGAATATGTGGTGATCAATCAATGGGGTAATAATGGTCATTGTTCATTGTTCAAAGCTAGAGGTAACAATGAACACCTAATCCTAGGTCATGATTACAGTGTTTCTGAGAAAGGTGTAGAAGTTAAATATGGTCAATTTTTATAACATGGAGTATTTATTAATAGATTGGGCTTATTAATATAGGGGGCTTAATAAGATGTATTTATTTCTATAAATATTACTAATGATCAATAATGTATTGACATGGTTGATGACTAAAAATTAAATTCTTGGTTCCCTAACATAGCTTGTTCATTTTGTAGAAAAAATACACTACAAAAGAATAAATTGAAGAGTACACCAATGAAGTTTAATTTTTAAGGGAACATGCAAGATTCAATGAATAACTCCAATTATATGACTATTTAAAAGTAAAATTGGGTCTTTCCAACATGATGGAAGTCCTTGAAAGAATAAGAGATAAAAAGAATAGGACTCCGTGGGATAAAATATTGGTCAAATTAGGACTCATGTAATAAACTACATTACCTACACCTGCTCAATCACCAGACCCAATGAAATCTTTTGATGATCATTATGATGCTAATAATAGAAACATATTTTAACCTTTTCAAGAAGTGGTCTTCGATAATTATTCTAATTGTATTGAGTGGGCCATTGGCATACCCATTTATAATGACTATTTTATGATGTGTATCAAATGGAGAAATAAGTACTATATTCCAAAAAATGATATACAAATACTAGTATGAAGATATGTACTCATATACTAGAAATGTGGTTCTACAATCTTTAACACATAGAAGATAGCATATGTTCTATGATTACTATCTATGTGTTATGTCCCCTTTAGGAGATATACGTATAGGAGATATTCCTATTCATATTTAAAAGGAGATAGATAGGAAATATAAAGAGATATACATAGAAGAGATTTACAAATGAGAGATAAAGAATGTAATAATTTTGTAATGATATATGATAACAAATACATTAAATATTTTGGGCATGTTATATATATAAGATCTTCCATTCTATTTTATAGCTTGAACAGGATATAAATTACTTTTATTACTCTCTCAGTAGAACTGAGTCTAGGATTAAAATACTATAAAAGAAAATATTTTTTGGGAACAAAAATCTAGTCTCTACCTGTCTAATTTATTTCTAACATTGGCTGTATTGTCGAGATCTTGGTTAGGTTATGTTTAGGTTTTTTCTCAGATAAATTTTCATTTTTTAACCACTACCAGATTGAACAA
Organism: Thuja plicata; assembly: GCA_018584345.1. Taxonomy (NCBI): domain Eukaryota; kingdom Viridiplantae; phylum Streptophyta; class Pinopsida; order Cupressales; family Cupressaceae; genus Thuja; species Thuja plicata. The sequence continues at coordinate 1,861,398 of MU223187.1, read as the reverse complement.
ATAAAATATAAAATCACAAGATGGATAATATTAGTCAAAATCATGTCTTCTTAATGTCTACTCTATGTGACAGGGTTATGTACCAAAGGGATGGGATATGGAAAATGGGAAAAGTCTAGAGAGGCCTATGAAGAGATGTGATCATTACCATAGCTAATCAGATAACCACCATTAGATACAATTTAGGACTAACACCATCTAAAATATCAAACACCGATGGGAAAGGGTGACAATAATAACCTAAGTAATATACAAATTCAAATAAGGCTACAAAAGAAAGGACAAATGGAAAACCCTAACAAAATGGAAAGAATATAAGAACATAAACTGGAAATTTAAAAAAAAATGTGTAAAAGAAGAATGGACTTAGAAACAAAAAACAAGCTTGAAGCACATCAATTAGGCTATTATTGATTGTGCCACTATGGGTGTTGTTGGAGAGGAAAGAAGTAGAAACAAAGGGTATAAGACTGCATAAAATATAGGTTCATGCTAGAGTGAAGGAGTAAAACTATTAAGTAGTCCAAAAAATACTTTAGATGGACCCAACAAAGAAAGATGATTGATAAATTCGGATGACAGGTTGCAATTTGAGTACCATCCTTGTATGGATTTAGAGGTGGATGTTCCCCTTTGTATGGAGTCGAGTACCTTTTATTATTAGGTCATAGCTAATGATAGATATTTTATGTGCTCTATTTTCCCTAAAAGGCAATTGTAATTTATGATGGTATTATATTATGTTTTTCTATTGTGATGTATTATAAGATTTTGATAGCTTTTTGAGTTTTCTCAACATCTATATTGGTGATACTTTAGGGAGAAGCTTTCTTGGCAAGTAATATTGTAATTTTTTTTATTTCTAATTAAAATATTGGATGACTTTTAGAGAGTAAATTTTTTCTACCAAAAGGGTTTTCCCCACATAAATCATCGTATTGAGGTATTCATGTTGTTAATGTTTATTTTTGTTAAGTTTTTGTAACTATTGTAAAGATCAAAAACAAAATTGGATAACTGTCCTCTCAAGGTTAATGTAGGAAGTTGATCCACTACATTAATTTTCTTATGATTTATTGGTGATAGTAGTAAGCATTTCTTCTTGTTTACTTCTATACATGTTATTATTAGTGGTAGCAATAACTATTTTGATTTGGTCTAGAATGACCCTTTTATTTATTTTCCCCAACTAGGGAATTAGGTGCTCTCATAATACATGGTTGATGTTATTCTTACATTTTATATTTGTATATATGGGAGTTGACCCCATGCCACATTTTCTATGGATAAAATAAATTAAAACATCTTAGAATGGGCTAATATATATTTTTGAAACATATTAATATTCTATTTAAATTCTCCTACTTGAGTTAAATATAAGTTGTAGTGATATTGAAAAACAATAGGTGGCATGTGGTGTTCACAATTGATATTAGGCTATTTATGGAACTTTCTCATTCTTAGACACCAACTGATAAAGTGGAGCATCATTGCATTTATGAAGTGGGTCCCATGTAAGTAGTTTTATTCATTCTTGGGCATTATTCTTTAGTAGGTGTATGCATGGGGTGTTACAAGTGGAATAAGCTAATTATTTTCAATATTCTCCTTTCTTAGAAAATGATTTGATTACCTAGACATGGTTTTATCCATGCTTTGGTAGTATTTTAGTTTTGGTAACTACTTTGGGTTTCCCTCTCCTCTTCTCTTTGTATACTATAATAGTGAGATAGATGTTTATTGGGTTATTTTTAAATAGGTACATAAGTGCAATCATAAAACTATCAAATTAAAGAGAAAAATCATTCTGTTAAAGCAACACATTGCTTAGATTAATTTATTAATCATGCTCTCTTTAAAAGTGCAGTCTTCCCTAGAATTCTTTCTCCATGCAATAAAATGTTTGTGTAATTATATTAAATTGAGTGTTCATGTAATTATATTTTAGATTTAAACACCTAGTACAAGTGTGATTTCATTTACTACCAATTTTACAACAAATAGAAAATAAATACACCCCCAATGTGGCCCTACATGAGCCTATAATTAATGAAATAGGTCCACAATAGTAACATACCACCTATAGGAAATATGAAGGAAGATAGCACTGCCCACAATGTAATAGAATTAACATAGTACAAGATTGAGGAAGGAAACGTTTAACCAAACTCAAAATTAGTAGCTTTAGAAGCATACCATAGAAATACATGTAAGAAATGAATTTGTGTAAGGAATTACGTCTACAAATATAAGGCTATGGAAATAAAAGTGTTATTCAAAAAACATGGTGTTCATGATGTAAAAGTAACTTTAATATTTTTATCTAGAAAAGGAGATACTTTGTGCAATAGCAAAGGTAGGATGCTCACAATTCAGAAAAATAACTATAAAAGTATGGTATACCAATGTCTAAATACAAAATCAATGTAAAGTTATTTAAGATCATAGCGAGTAATCAATAGTCATATGGAAAAGTATAAGTATTATAGATATATGGTTTAAATATAATAAATGTCATATGCACAATAACATATTTCATGAACAACCATGAAGATCTTAAGTTAAACATTATGTCATTTGTATAAATGTAATCCAAAAATTAAAATGCAATATAGAAACACCAAAAATGACAAAGCAAGCATAAGGATGGTTAGTATGAAGTGGGTAAAGAAACACTAAAGTGAAAACCAATGATTATGGCATAGGTAAGATAAAGTATTTTCTTTCCATAGGAATGTGTAACACAACAAAAGTGTAAGAGTCAAAGATTTGTTTAACTATTGTTTTTTGGATTTTACCTCAATTTTTATCCAAATAATCTACATATATTTTATCCTAGATGAATATGAGCGCCATATATGCTTTAAATTTCCCTCCATATTGTAAAGACTGAAAAACTCACAAAGTATGCCACATAAGCTTTTAACATAATAAATCAAAATTTGAATAGTCGAAAGACCAAGTCGACATCCCAATCAAATAATTGACAAATTTTACACCAATGAAGTTCATACAAATGACCATCTTGTCGAAGTACAGTGAATCTTTTAAACCAATTACGTACAATTTCATGCCGACCAACTTGTCGGATATAAGAATCAAATATACAATTACATCGTTACAACAAAATTTATTATGTCCATAAGTGTCATTTCAAATGCCCAAAAGCATATCGCATTTCCCACGCTAAAACATTAAGCAGCTAAACTTTTAAGCGGTGTAGATTCGGTCTTTGCATTGGTAGTAACATTGAAAATATCTGTCAAATTCTAGACTTCTGGATTTCCAGTTTGAAGGGAGAGCAGAGTTTGGAAACGTCTATGCAGCAGACTAAAACGTAAAACATAATAAGAAAGTTAAAAAAAAGTTGAAAAAAATAAACTAAGTGTTCCCCTTGGTAAGAAATACGTTTTAGTCTGCTATTTAGCCAATACCGCAGAGTTCTACAGAAAACTAGAAAAATCTTAAAATCTGTGTGATGAAGAGTTTGTGAAAACTATGGAACACCATATTATCTATAGTTATTATCTCTATTTCCTTTCTCTATTTCTTTTATATGTATTATTCTGAAACAGAGACGCTCTGTAAAAGGTGCATCGATACTCTATTATAATTAATGAGCATTTACTTCCTTCTTCCACTTCAGGAGAAACTACTGTATTTTGTTACTAGATTAGAAGAAATTACTACAGAAATCGTGTGGCATTCAAAACAAGAGTTTGAAATAAAACACAAAAGAGATATACACATCAATCATATTTCCCTCAAAGAATTTCATCAAGACTACAACCACACTAATGAATCATGCAGGTACATAATGTAACA
>MU223187.1:1823747-1839007 GCA_018584345.1 Thuja plicata | reverse complement strand
GTAATTGGGAGGGATAGTTCTAGGCTTGATTTCAAGGGTTAATATTTGAAAGAACAAAGTTGGAAATATACAATGTAATGTTGAATGATCTTTTCTATCTCTTATTTATTGCAATGAAAGAAAAATGATTATTATGCTAAAGTTGAAATGTGATTTGTAATGAATAGTTATTCAATGTGTAGGAAGGAGAAATGGCATTAGTATATAAAGTAAGGAATATAATTGTAAATGAAATGTTATTTTCGTACCCTATCTTTTAAATTCTAAATGTGAAAGTAAAGAAAGGAAATGAAATTTAATTTGGATAAGTAATGTAAGTGTGTTAGTAAATGAAATTCATTAAGGGAACCTTAAGGAATGTAAATGTGGAGTAGTAATGATGTAAAACAAAAAATAAAAATAAAAAAAATTAGTTGCAATTTTGGTCATAAGACCTGATTCCTTATGGGTTCCCTGGCGGGGACATTACAATTCACTAGAGGGAAGTATCAAGACAAGATACTTTTTGATGTGCTACTAATGGATGTTTTCCATCTGTTGCTTGGAAGACCATGGCAATATGACAGAGAAGTAGTCCACCATGGCAAAGAGAATAAGTACCCATTCAAGAATAATGGAGTCACTTATAAGATACATTCCTTGATAGAAGAAGATACAATGGAGAGGAAGGACACCAATACTCTCTTAATGAGTGGAAAATAATTCCTAAAAGACATGAAGGGGGAAGAAGGAGTTGGCTATGCTATCTTGGTGAAACCAAAGGAGGAGGAGACACCCAAACAAACACATATGCCTACAGAAGTTAGATAGTTGTTGGATCAGTTTAAGGACATCATATGTGATGGGACACTAGCTACATTACCTCCACAAAGAGAAATTAGTCATTAGATTGATTTTGTGCCAGGGGCATCATTGCCTAAAATAGATTCTTATAAGCTGACACAAGAACAAAACAAGGAGATTGAAAGGAAACTTTAGAAACTTTTGGACCAAGGTCTAATAAGAAAGAGCATTAGCCCATGTTCTATTCTAGTAGTATTGGCTCCTAAAAAGGGAGGTAAGTGGAGAATGTGTACTGATTCTAGGGAAATAAATAGGATAAAAATTAGGTATAGATTTCTTATTCCTAGAGTAGAAGACTTGATGGATTATCTTGGGGGTGCTAAGTACTTTTCTAAAATAGAACTTAAGAGTGGATATTATAAGATTAGGATGAAAGAGGGGGATGAGTGGAAATCTTCCTTTAAAACCACAGAGGGAATTTATGAGTGGTTAGTAATGCCTTATGGTCTTACAAATGCACCTAGTACCTTTATGAGGGTTAGGAATGAAGTCTTGAAGGATTACATAAGTGTATTTGTAGTAGTCTACTTAGATGATATCGTGATCTTTAAAAAAACCAAAGAAGAGCATATGAAACACCTAGAGATCATGTTGAAGAAAATCCAAGAAGAGAAGTTAACTATTAACCTTGAGAAAAGTGAATTCATGAAACAAGAACTTGTCTATTTAGGGTTTTTAGTTTTGCAAGGAGATCTAAAAATGGATAAAAGAAAGGTTGAAGCAATCCTAAGTTGGCCTACTCAAAAAATAGGGACATAAGCGAGAAGTTTCCATGGTTTGGCATAGTTTTATAGGAAGTTTGTGAGGAGATTTAGTGAAATTTGTGCACCTGTCCTAGATACCATAAAAGGGGGAGTCAAAACAAAGTTCATATGTACCAAGGAAGCCAATGAAGGATTTGAAAGGTTCAAGAAAGAAGTGGCTAACCAACCTATACTGGTGTTGCCAAGTTTTGACAAATCATTCATTGTAGAATGTGATGCTAGAAATATAGCAGTGGGTGCAGTTCTAACTCAAGAAGGAAGGCCATTAGCCTTCTTTAGTGAAAGGTTAAATGAGGCAAAGTATCAATATTCATCTTATGACTTGGAGCTTTATGGATTGGTTCAAGCTCTCAAGAAGTGGAGGCACTATATTTTTCCAAAAGTGTTTTTGGTATACTTAGATAACCAAGATCTTAGGTACATCAATACACAAGAGAAGATCAATTTGAGACACATTAAGTGGATGGAATTTTTGTAGTCATACACATTTAAAATCAAGCACAAGAAGGGAGTGAACAACAAAGTTGAAGATGCACTTAGTAGGAGATTGCTTACTGTCCAGGAGATACAATTGCAGAGCACAAGAGTAGAAGGATTCAAGGATCTATATGAAGGAGATGTAGATTTCTCAGAGATATAGAAGGTATGCACTGATTTTGATAATCATTTCCATAGTGTTCATATGATGACTATACATTGCAGAATGGTTTACTATTTAATGGGAAACAACTATGTGGATATGTGCAGGATCATGGTATGCCAAAAAATGGCAATGTGAAAAAGAAGTCTTGATTGGTAGACTGATTGAAAAATAGCTGTAACTTTCAAATGGTATATCATTTTTTAATTCTGAAATATGTGTCACATTCTATGCTTCACCTACTACAAGAAAAAAACAAAAAAAATTTCAATTTGATGAAGTTTAGACTAAGTTAAGGTGGCCAGACACGAGAGTTTTTATATTTTGGAAAAGCTGTAGAAGAAAAATCATAATTAATTATTTACTTGAAAAAAATTACAAAAAAATATGCGTCACATCCGGATACTAATATAATAATTATATCTAGAATCTAGTACAAAATTATTATCATTTGATTGTGTTTAAGGTGGTCAGACATACGCCTACTTCTTATCTTTTTAGTCCTGATTGATAGACTGATTGAAAAATAACTATAACTTTCAAACGGTATAACATTTTTGAAATCCAAAATATGAGTCACATTCTATGCTTTTCCTACTATAATTAAAAACTAAAAAAATTTAATTTGATGAATTTTAGACTAAGTTAAGGTGGTCAGACATGAGATTTTTTATATTCTGGAAAATTTGTAGTAGAAAAATCATAATTAATTATTTACTTGGAAAACAATTACAAAAAAATATGCGTCACATACGAACATGAGTCTACTAATTATATCTACAATCTTCTAAAAATATTTTATCATTTGATTGTGTTTAAGATGGTCAGACATACACTTTCTTCTTATCATTTTCCTGAAATTTTCATACTACTGCATTGAAATTTGAAATTTCACCATATATAATTTTTTTTTAAAGAAGGGAAAGTAGCTTAGAAACTAGATTCAATTTTCTACAAAATCTCTTCTTACACATTTTTTTATATAAGATTGATAACTTGTCCAAATTTTTATGTCAACTTTCCTAACCCTGGTTTTCTAAATTTTCATTCCCACTTAAGGCCTAGTTTGACATACCATGATCTTGCACATACTCATGTGTTCCAAGGGGTTCCATGATGGAGAAACTCATCCAAGAGAAGCACAATGGTAGTTTGAGTGGGCACTTTGGGTTTAAAAGGACCCTAGATCTAGTGGAGAGATTTTATAATTGGCCTAAAATGCAGAAGGATGTAAGGAGGTATGTTGAGCAATGTGTGGTATGTCAAAAGGAAAAGGAACATCTTCAAATGTAGGGCTCTATCAGCCATTTCCCATTGAAAATAGGCCTTGGGCATGCATAAGTATGGACTTCATAGTGAGATTACCTAGAACACCAACAGGTTTGGATATTGTGTTTGTGGTAATAGATAGATTCAATAAAATGAGTCATTTTATCCCTTGTAGAACAACTCATGATGCTATTCATACTGCTCATATTTTCTTTAAAGAAATAGTAAGGATAGATGGTTTTCCAACCAGTATTGTACCAAATAGAGATGTGAAATTTATGGGGCAATTCTGGAAAACATTATGGAAGAGATTGGGAATTGACTTGGAACATAGCTCTACATATCATCCTCAAACAGATGGACAAACAAAGGTGATTAACCGAGTGCTTGGTAATTTACTAAGGTGCCTAACCAAGGAGTATGGGCAAGGATTGGAACATGTCATCCCTCAAGAAGAGTTTTCATATAATGACAATACAACCAAGACTACTGGTAAGAATACATTTTAAGTTGTGTATCGATTACATCCAAGGGGTGTTTTTGAGCTTAGGTAATTAAAAGGTTATGAAGGGATCAATGGATATGAAAATGACTTTTCTCAGTCAATGAGAGAGGTTCATGAACAAAGAAAGAATACAAAAAGGCATACCAAGAAAGCTGCAAATGAAGAGGATTTGTCCATGTAAGGTGTTGGCCAAGTATGGCTCCAATTCATACAATGTAGATTTACTAAAGGATATGTTCATTTCTCCCATCTTAAATGTGAAGGATCTGATTAAATACAAGGATCCATAGATAGAGGATCAAGAGTATAGTACATAGGTGATTAAGGACGTGGTATAACTCAAGGTTACTTATTAGATGTAGCCTCAAGCTGAGAAGGTACTAGATTCTAGAGTGAAGAAGAAGACTAGACACAAGACCTACATTGAGAACCTAGTGAAATAGAAGCATCAACATGAATCAGAGGCTACTTGGATAGTAGAGGGTGATTTCAAGAAGCATGACAACATCCTAGAGTTCATCACACCTCAGGTACCCTGACTTTCTTGTTGCAGGGGAGAATGGTGTAGGAGCACCTTAGGGTCTTAGTTTGATCCTAGTTTCATATTTGGCTTGTAGGTGGTTCCTAAAAACCACCAATAAATAAGGAATAAGATAAAGTCTCAAGGTGTTTGTGTAGATAATATCTATTAAGTGTTGTCTTTGGTTAAGTCCAAGAAGGTCCTAGACAGTCAATTTGGCAATAGGGGACTAGGAAAGTCAAAGTTGGTCAAACAATGACCAAGATCCCAAAATGAAGGGAAAAGTATTATTTTTTTGTTTTTAGGTGATTTGAGATCCAATGAAATGATTTTGGATCAAGTTGAGCAAGTGAGAATGGTTGTAAGAAAAAGTTGCAAAAGTTGCTCATGACAACATTTCCTAGAATGTTGCATTCGGAATTTAATGGGTCCAAATCCCAAACTTAGGTTCTGAGCACATGGGGATGGACTATATATGGTTACCCAAACCCTAATTAAAGGGTCAGATGAAATTTTATATAGATTGAACTTCGAGAAATGAAGAATTTGACTAGTTTTTGTATTACAGAGCCTTCATCCACACTTTAATGGATTGAATGGTGGTTTCTTGTGTTGGATTTGTTTAAAGTAGTTCATTTAATTAATCTATGTGGTGTTAGTTTATCAATTTGGTACTTTCTTTTACTATTTTGTAAATTCTTTAGTTTTGACAGTGTTGTTGTCCAGTCGAGAGACAGTTATGTAAATATGGCCTTCTCTAGAATTCCCATGGTTGGATCCTTATGGCCACTTGGAATCAAGAAAGGCACCTTGTAAATAGTGTAAATATGTGTTTGTGGTTCAATGTGAGTAGGGGTGCTAATTATGCAAGCAAGCCCTAGGCGGGTCCAAAGCCATCCGACTAGGTGGTTGCAGTATTGCATAGGCATAAAGAATGGTGGAATAGATTGGTTTGTGCCAATATGGAGTTAGAGGATGTAGGATAATTTTACAAGGACATGTGGTTGCAAGGGAAAGTTCATAGGAAACCATTAGTGCACTTAGTGAGACCAAAGAAGTCAGACTGGTTTACATGCCCTAGAAACCCTTTAAATAGGGGTTTGATGAAAGTACATTGTACGAACACTAAGGAGATCTAAGACCTAGGAAATATTGAATCCTAGGAGGTCCTTACAGAGAATCCAAAACTATTTTGGGGGTTTTTAAAGAGAATTTTGGAGTAATTCCAAGATTACTGGTTTTAGGGGGCCTAAATGGGATAAAAAGGCTACAAGGCCTAAAATCCATGAAAGTATGAACTCGATGTGGAAACCCTGAAATAATCCATCAGAGTGGATCAAGATTGAAGGAAGGTGAAGGGGAAATAGTTTGAAAACCTATTTCTATTGCGAAGAATATTTTGGGAGCATAGTTGATTGAATTGAGCCTATAGATGCACAATTGAGTAGAGAAGGATTGATGAGAGTTTGAAGTTGTTGGAGAGCCCTAGTTGGAGTAGAGGAACCAAAGGATTCTCCTCTAGTTAGGGTAGAGATATGTACCCTAGTAAGGTCATAGGAAAGGCCTTAAGAAGAGAAAGAAAGCTCTTATGAGTTAGAGCTCTCTATCACTAACCTTTGAGCAGGGTTGTAGGGATTCTCACTACGCAAAGAGTGTGCCTCAAAATTCTACTTTATCTTCTATTTCTCCTAAGATCATTGTGTAATAAAATTCTAAGACTTTTAGCCAATAAGTGAATTGGGCTTAGTCAAAAAATATTTCTCTAGTGTCAAGTGCTCAAAGAATACCTCAAATGAAGGAAAAATGAAGGCATCTCCCATAACATCCATAGAAACATAAAATGTAGAAGAAAATACCTAAAAGGGTCCACTCTTTATCAATCTTCTCTTTCTCACATCCATGCAAAAAAATATAAATGGCCTTCAAATTTTACATGAAGTTATCAATAGACAGAAAATAATCATGTACCAAAGTAGTCAAATCCATCTCTAGTTTACAGTGCTCGGACCTCATTAAGTTTCCTGAAGTAAAACTGGAAATTTAGCCACATGAACTCCAAAATAATGAAAGACTCAAGATGAAAGAGGAGACCTTTTGAAAAATGTATATAAATAAAATCCATAGCCTCATCCATCTTATTTCTGTGCTAAAATATCTCAAACTTTGAATTCAAGTTAGGTTGTGTCTCACTCAACATGAACCACAAGCCTTTGGACATAAGTAACTTGGCCATTTGGGCCTTCCAAGTTTGATTCTTATGAGGGATGAGGGGAGAAATGGAAGTGGAATAATCCATTATGAAAACACTACAAATATACCCCCCAAAATAGGAAAACAAAAACCCTCCTACTACTCGATTATCATGAAATCACAAAAAATAATAAATAAACAATTCTAGGATCAATGTGTACCTAATAACAAAACTGCAAAGAAGGACCCGAGATCTATGTAAAGAACTTAAATATATTTATAATGATGTACAAAAGTAATAAAACAAAGTCCCTTTTCTCAAGTTATGGCCCAAAAAAAAAGATCTTTAGGGAAAGGAATGCCAAAATAGTCAATTGAAGATCAGAGAAAAAATGAAACTCTTCTAACTGTCACTAGGCATTCCTGGAATGTTCTCTTGTCACAAAAAAATTCCTCCTCTTCCATAAAAATATTTCTTGAATATTATCTAGATATTCCTCCTAAAATTTGGAAAACATTCACTAAAAATAGCGAAGGAAACAAAGTTGGTGGCTAGATAAAATTAGCAGTAAACTTGTTGTTGATGTTGGTTAGGATGGTGACAGTGCAAGCGCATTGAAGCACTAAAGGATGTGCATTTATTTGTTAAAAAAATAATGCTACCCTTTTTTTCAAATATATTTTTTATAAATATAACCATTGCAAAATTTTATTTGTAATTTTTTTTCAAACATCTCTAATTCATTTTGCTTGTGATGACTTGGGTGTGCTAAGACCCACACTGCTTCAACATAATAGAATGCGTTGTACAATGTGCAGCTCCAAAAAAACCCCAAAATTTTACAGTCACGGATTTTGACAAATGTTATGTGAATTTTTAGGTTTCTAGCCATTTTGTGTGTGATGGTGACCAATATTTTTCTCCACGATACCCAGTTCTTTTGTTGATCCCCATATCTTGCCTAATTTTTGTGACAAAAGGAAACAAATGCCCAAAAAAGCAACTTCTCAAATACTGACAAAATGACAATCAATCTTAGGGCTTTTTAATGCTATGAACATGATGGAAATGTTTGTTTTAGACCAAAGTGCCCAAAAATATGTGTTCCTTGAAAGATGTGCCTATAGAAAAGACCACCCAAATCCTCAACTGCTTGAAATTTGATGAGCCAACTATCAATCGAGGGGTCGTGGGATGCCCGAAACATGATCATGGGGTCCATGAAGCTCCAAAAAAAGGCAAAAATACCAAAATCCAAATTCACACAAAAATGTAAACTTCAAGACCCTATAATAATCTTGAGAAAATAAACCCTCAAATCTTGAGAAGGGGTTTGTTCAATCCATGGTTTAATACCATGTTGAAGTTTTCAACACAAGCACTCAAGGATCAAACAAAAAATGAAAACACCTTCCACAAGAAAGGGTAGCAAGAAAGAATTTATATATTCCTCAAAAGAAAAAAAATATTACAAAATGCAAGATGAATTAAAATGAAGAGATCAATTTCTTTTATAGAAATTAATAACTCTAAAAATATGAAAAAGATAACTCTAGATAAAAAAAAAAAAAAAAAGTAAAAACGAGCTAGATATCCAAACTTCAATTGAATGATATTCATAATATGCAAACTAGAGCCCAACTAGACTAGACTATCCTAAATTTAGGCTCAACTAAGTGAACTTAACCTAGAGCATGATTATGGAATGTGCTCAATTATGCACAATAATATGTATGAGAATATTCTTGAGCATGTGCAAAATTAAATAATGCAACATTTTTGAATAATCCTAATGCATAAAATATACATGCTCGAATAGAAAGAAGTTACAAAAGTTACACAATAGATGAATATTTTTGAGAAGATTTGTTTTCAGTCCATATAAGCAGCACAAACATCCAATAATGTAAACATGTTATGCACACATTCTATAATCATATAGTTTCTTTGCTTGAGTTAACATCTCTTTAAGCTATTTTGTTGACCCTTGCAAGTGTGAAGCCTACAAATCCACCTTTCATGTGCTTGTCTACAAGAGCATTTACAACCATAAAATCTGACAGAGATTTGTGGAATAATAAAAAAACAATGTGAGTGCTCTCTTTATGATCCACATCTTTCAAGGAAGTAAGCTTGGTAGAATTTACATCACTCTTTTCATATTTATTTTCTTGAAAGTTTGAAAGCGGATTCTCCAAATTTAAGTTTTACAAAAAGTAAAACTATTTAATTCAATGACACATGAAAGTCATAAGAAATTCTGAAGGATATGAGAAATAAGTGATAGATAGTGACACCTATAGACTAGAGGGGATAAAGTATGGATTCTCTCTGTAAGGTTGATCTTTGATACTTGTGTTCCTTGAGGACTACAACACTAGAAGGGATTGATTGATGTTCATTGATAGAACAAATCTTTTGGAAACATTTTACATTAGGATGCCCTTCATTATGTAGTCTATGAGCTTGTTTTGGTTAGCCTATGTTCATAGTTTTTGGAGAAATAAAATATTAGTTGCAAGCCATGTTGTGCATAATCAAAGGTTTGGGAATGACATGGTTTGTAATATTTTGTTGAATTATACTTTTTGATATCAGAGGAAAAATTTATAATCTATTTTGATCTTTCAAATTGTGTGATTTCTAAAGTTTTAAAATATAGAAAGGAGACTAGAAAGTGAAGGAACTAAATGAAAGGGGTTTATATTTTAAGTTTTTTTGTCATCTTTGATTTATGTTTCTACTAGTGTATTCATTTAGGGTATTCAATATTCTAGTTCTATAAATTTGGTTCCATAATAGAGCTTTAAGGTGTACTTTATTAAGCAATAAGGTGTACTTTTTGAGATAATTATTGGTCAGGGAGATGGGTAAAGGAGGAGAATATAGAGGTCAAGGGTTTATACTAAATTAAAAAGGATAATTTTAGCTTCTCTATCAGTGGCCCAGTTTTTATTATTTAGAGATGTTGTTGGAGGAAATTGTGTAAAAAATAATACATTATTTCTCAATTTATTGTTGCTAAGAGTGGTTGCATGTGTGACAAATGGAACATCATGTAAAGGAAATGTAAATATAAGTTGCAATGACAAACTATAATAGGTAATCAGTTTTAAATCATTCAATATTTCATAAAAAAAATCAGAGGAAATATGATAAATGTAATGAAATATCTTTGTGTAGACATCTTAATAGGAACTGGTACTTTATTTTGTCCATATACAAAAAAATATAGTAATTGTTTCTTCCCTCACAAGATAGTGACTACCAATGAGGTTATTATTACCATAGATTTTATTCCTTTTATCTGACAAGGCATTGAAATTAATGGAAAGACTATATTTACTAATGACTTTGAGTTGGAAATAGAGATTATATTTAATAAGTATAGTAGGGAAGGCCTATATCAAGCTTCAATTTAATGATGTGTATTATTACAATAGAAAGAAGATCATTAGACGAATTTTTTTTTTTAATACTATAAGGTCGAAGATTATTGAGAGGGGGGTGAATTAGTAATCTACCAAATCATTAATTTTTCTCTTAATCATTCAACACCATAAACAAAATGCATCATCTTTAATCGTATGCATGCAATAAATAAAGTAACCAAATAATTATCCGCACATGCAAAAAAGTAACACCAGTCTTTTTATTATGGAAACCCCGAATAAGGGTGAAAACCATGGTTGGGATTACCACCCACAAATATTTACACTCATCTAAAATGCACCATGTTAAAGGCCTATTCCTGTTAGGAGCTTACAATGATACCCGATTAGGAGAAGACCCTATTAGGAGTCACCCAGTTAAGTGATTTACCTCTTTCCCTGTTAGGAGCTTTACCCTCTTAGGTGTAGCCCTGTTAAAGGATTTCATACCCTAGCTAAAGAGCCACCTTGTTAAAGGATTTAAAAATGAGACATGTTAAAGTCTACTCGATTAAGGGATTTTCTTGTAGAAACTTTTAGGAATCAACAGGTACAATGATCTAGGTGTAGTATGCCTCATTTTCTTGTTGAGATCCAATTAAGCACAACACTTCTACTTCTTGCAGAAAATGTTCAATCTTCACTCAACCACACCTTTTCATCCATGATCTACACTTCATAGTTCATCATATTACATGTAAATATATTACAAGCTCATTAAGTGGCTACCACCTTAATCATGACCTAATACTTTGAATTTTATCATTACAATCAATATCGATCATTCCTTGAACCCTAAAATATATTACCAATTATAAATTACAATTTTAGGTCTGTGTCAGCCTTCAAATCCATTGCACATTCAAATTAAATTAAGAATAGTCAAACATTTTTTACTTTTTCAACACACTTCCAATACCTGATTAAATCTAATCACCTCGAACAATGAAATATTAAATCATCATTATAAATAAGTTATGCCACATTATCTTAACATTGGGATCACAAAAACATCCACTACAATTGATTACATCATCATCGCTCATCGATGTAACATCAACTATTCAAAATACTTTATAACTTGCACAAAATAATCTTCTGTTAATTGAAATTATACCTTGCGGTACTCCAATCATGTACTGATCATATGATCAATAAAACAACCTAATCAAAATAATCATATCATGAATACAACATTTGAATCCATGCCGATTTGATAGAACAATAAAATCATTCATTGTTTTTCACTACCTGTTCTTATGTCTTCCTTGTTTCCCTTTCAATCAATCATAAGTTTCTCAATTTTTTTTCCAGGTTACACAATCATACAAAATATATATAGAGACATCCCTAAGTCTCCAACAGTGATCGCACACTCCATTTATTACTACAACACATAATTCATCTGTACTCATACTTAGTAGCACATTACAAACACTATCAACAAACACAACACCAAATTGACATCAATGACAACATTATAACTGATCTTCTTATCATCAAACCTGTACCAAAAAAATTCTCAAAAATATATCATTAGTTAAACCAAAAATCTCCTCCTTTGGCATTGATGACAAAACCATAATAAAATGATAATACTAGCTCCCACTTAGCTTATGCACTTAGATTACATGTCAGGGTCATCATGATCTTCCTCTGATCTTCTCTTCTCTTCTCATGCTTCATATGTTCTTCTCCCTAATACTCAATCTTCTCCCACTATAACAAAAATGTCAAAGGTGCCATTTGGTCACCAACTGTTGCAACATCTTCCTTTGCCTTTGATTTCTTCACCTCAGGAGTAGTCACATTCTATCATCAAATCAATATTGAAATATATTCAATGAGTCCATTGGATTGATACCAACAACAACATCTTAGTGTCGTTCAAGTAGGGGAATAACCCATAACTTACCTATCAGATGCTCAAAAGTATGTTTAGGCAATCGTTTAGTGAATATGTCTACTAGCTTCTCCTTTGTTAGAACATATTCCAACTTAACTTAATTTTCATGTAATTTCTCTCTTAATAAATGACACTTGATTGCAATATGTTTAATCTTTGAATGCATTAATGGATTCTTTCAAATGTTGATTTCACTTGTATTATCACAATAAATAGTCACAAGTTTAGTTACCTTCTCTTTGATACCTTCTAGGGTCTGCTTCATCCATGCAATGTGCATACAATTTATAGTTGAGCTGCTACATACTTAGTTTCCGCATTAGATTGGGAGATGAAATTTTGCTTCTTTCTTTCCCATTACACAGGTCTTCCTCCTAGAAATAATTCTTGTCCACTTGTACTCTTTCTATCATCAATGTTTGTTTCCCAATCTACATTAGTAAAAACACTCAAAGAGAAATCACCTTTGTGAGTATACCAAAGACCATATTCTTTTGTCCCTTTCAAGTACCTTCATACTCTTTTCATTTCCACCATGTGAGACTCCTTAGGATTAGCTTCAAATATTACCACTATTCCAACTGCTTGTGCAATGGATAGTCTACTATGAACAAGATAATGCAACTTACCAATCATGGATCTATAGAGAGTTACATATCCTTCACTTGAATCATCATCCTTAGATAGATTGCATCCTGTCACCATGGGGGTTCCAAATGGCCTAGAATCTTCCATTCCAAAATTATTCAATACTTCCTTTATGTATGTAGATTTACTGATATAGATACCATTTTTTAATTGTGAAATCTCCAATCCAATAAAGAACTTAATTTCTCCTATCATTGAAATCTCAAACTCTTTCTTACTTTCTTTTGCAAACTCCAAGCTCATCTCATCATTTCCTTCAAATATTATATCATCAACAAATACTTCAGGTAATAGTACCTTATCACCTTCAACCTTAAAGTACACATTGATATCCTCTCTTTTTCTTATGAAATCAATCTTAATGAGATAAGACTGTAAATTTTCATACCATGATCTAGGTTCTTGTTTAAGTCCATACACTGCGTCTTCTAGCTTGCACACCATGTCCTTATTCTCAGTCAATGCAAATCAATCTTGTTTCTCTATGTAAACCTCTTCTTCAAGAATCCCATTCAGAAAAGTATATTTGACATCCATTTGAAAAACTTTAAATATATTATAAACAACATAAGAAAGTAAAATCCTTACCCTTTCAAGTGTTTCCATAGGACAAAATGTTTCTCCATAGTCCAATCCTTCCTCTTGTGCATATCCCTTACACACAAGTCTTGCCTTGTTATGAACCACTTCTCCATCTTCATTCAGTTTATTCCTGAAAACCCAATTTGTACCAATCACATTCTTGTCTATTAGTCTAGGAAGAAGTGTCCAAGTTTCATTCTTCTCAATCTAATCAATTTCTTCTTCCATTTATTTTATCCAATCATCATCCTTCAAAGTTTCCTTCATAGTTTTAGGCTCAAGATTTGAAATCAGACATATATTATTTTGATTTTCCTTCTTGTCTGTAATCCAACATTTTTATCACCAATTATCTTATCAGGGAAATGATTCAATCTCACATACCTTTGAATAACAAGTTCAACTCTAGGTGCTTCTTCTTCTTGCTCAACTGGTTGAACCACTTCTTCCTCATTATCCTATTCAGTAGTTTCTTTCTCTAGCATTTGCACATGCACTTGAATTACATAACATTTACTGGTTCTTGCTTTCTTGTTTCATCCAATTTCATTGGATATTCATCTACCTTCACACTTGCACTTTCAATAATCTTATTAGTTCTTTTACGCAAACACTTATAGGCCTTTATTTTAGTATAATATCCCAATAAATTACCTTCACGACTCTTAGGATCAAACTTTCCAATAAAATCATCCCTTTTGATAAATCATCTACTACAAAAAAATTTGAAATGTTTAACACTAGGTGTATGACCATACCATAATTCAGAAGGTGTCTTGTTTTTTCCTTTCTTCACTTGCACCTGGTTCAGAGTGTGAAATGTAGTATTGATCATCTTTGGTGCTTCAATTTGAATCAACATAGTCCTAGAAGCATCTACTATGGTTTTGTTCATCCTTTCAACAACTCCATTTTGTTGATGTGTTCTAGGTGCTGACATCTACCACTTTATTCAATTTTCTTCATAATATTTCAGAAACTCTACTGATGTGAATTCTCCTCCTCTATCAGACCTTAAGCACTTCAATATTTTACCCATTTCATTCTCAAAAAGTGCTTTAAAATATTTGAACTTATAGAAAGCATCAAACTTATCCTTTAATAAAGTTACCCACATCATCCTTGAGTAATAATCAGTAAACAATATGAAATATTTATCACCATGATATCTTTTAGTGCTCATAGGACCACACAAATCATTGTGCACTAAATCAAGTATATTCTCTGATGAGGAAGACTTTCTATTGAAAGAAGAACTAGATAAATTTCCCAACTGACATTCCTTACACATTATGTTGTCTAGTATAACTAATTGTGGAAATCCTCTAACTACATTCCACTTACTAAATTTGACAAAACTATCAAAGTTCACATGAAAAAAATTCTATTCCACAACCAACTATCCTCAACTCTACCCACCAAACAATTATTTACAATAGTATCCAGATGAAATAAATTACCTTTTGTTTGCATAGTAGTTGCAATCAGATCACCTAATCCTCCAAGTATCATGTACTGGTAAGTGGCTCATTTAGGAGTGTTCAGGAACACATTAGGGTTTTTATTTATGGAAACACATCAGTTATGAATAATCACTTGAAGTGAAACATAGTTTTGGAGTTAAGGCTTGTAAAAATGACTAAGTCTTGAAAGCAGTTTATAGGGTACATGAGTACAGTTTTGGGCAGTGAAAATTGTATATGATGAATGAAGACATGCGAGCTAAGAGGAATCTATTTTGGTGTATGATATACCTTCAGTTAGGGTGTCTTTAGTTTTGGAGTTCACAGATAAAAGATACAAATGTTTGAACGCATGGGAAGATGATGATACAACAATACAGAGTAGTTGAATGTTCGCGATCATTGAGGTAGTGTAAAGTGGAATCCAAATGTTCTATGTGGGATTTGGATTTTGTATAACCTATATTTTGGTAGCGTATGTAAAAAACTATATATACA
>MU223187.1:1795699-1815639 GCA_018584345.1 Thuja plicata | reverse complement strand
ATAATCAGCTTGAGAATACAGATCTTGAGATGGAGATCTACAAGATGGGTAAAGTCATTGAGAATCAAAAGATTGATATTCAGCTAGCACTACAACAGCTTGAGACAGCAAGACAAGAATTAAAGAATTCCTTGACAACAAGGAAAGATTTGGCCAAACAAATGAATGACACTTATTATCAGGAAGAGGACACCACAAATATATTTTAGAATGGAGATTCTACTAAGAGTGATGCAACAATAGAAAATCTATTGGAAAAGAATAGTGCACTATGTGAAGAAGTCATAAACTTAAAAAAGGAACAAGAAGCCCAATCAATAAGAATGTGTGAAGTTGTTGAACAAAAAAAGAAAGCCGAAGATGACAAGGCTATGATAGAAGAAGACAAAAGAGTGATGACTATCGGACTTGATGAAAGAATACATGATGTACAAACAATGACAGTCAATCAAGTTGACATGGAAAATCAACTGCTACTTGTGAATCAGGAGATCAGTAGGAAAGACATGGAGATTGCAAATCTTAGATTTGAGAATAGTCAGTTGAAAGATGAATTGAGATCTGAGAAAGAACTTAACAAGAGAGTGAATGATCCTAATGCAGCTTTGAGCTACTTTGAACAACTAGTGGAAGCATCAAGAAGACCTAAAGATTCTTCTAGATTAGGTCACACTGAACAACATACAACCACTAAAGAAGGAGAATCATCTAAGATAGGTGAAAGGAGGAATGCAAAACCAAGAAACAATAAACCTGTTTGCCACCACTGTGGGAAACTAGCTCATACAACAAACATTTTCCTAAGCAAGAATGGTAATTCCAATCCTAAAACTAACTTTAACGGTTATTGCTTTAACTGTAATAAGTTTGGACACCAAGCACGTGAATGTAAGACAAAGGCAAGCAATGCAAATTTCACACCTAGATTCAATGGTAATTGTTATAACTATTAGAAATATGGTCATAGAGCACAAGATTATAGATCTAAAGGTAAACAACAATGGACATCAAAGGCACAAGAGAAATCACCAAGAAAAGGAAATACTTACAATTGGGATTATAACACATGGCATAGTTGTCATTACTATGGTGAGTACAAAAATGTTCCAGAAAATTGCATAAGGACACATTTCAGAGGAAATTCTAAGAGTTGGATGAATGGAAGCCTAGTTTGTCACAGTTGTTTGAAAATTGGTCATACAAGGGTAGATTGTAAGACTAGGGTACCTACTCCTACTGTTGAGCATATTAGAGCATAGATGAACCATGCAGCAGTGAAGCTAGTGTAGCTAAGGTCACCCAATCTAATGGATCAGTTGATCACACCATCTCCAACTAACAAAAAGAGGTATGTAAGGAACTGCATTTAAAATTCTCATCTTACATCAGTTCCTAACATGAAATGTGCCAAAGTACATATTTGCATATGTTAAGATGCACCAAGACACATTTTGAAGACATAAAAGCTGAGAAGAGCTAATTGCACTATAGGTGCCGAGTACCAATTGTGGACACTAAGGCTAATTTCTTTAGTGTGTGTGGAGTTTGTTAGCCGAGTAAGTTCTATGATGGCCGAGTATAGTGAGTCGAGTGGCATGCAAGTTATGTTAGAAATCTGAGGACACCTGGCTTGCACTAACTCAATGGGCATAAAATTTATTGCTTACCTACCTTGACCTTTTGAGTCTATAAAGGATGAACAGTTTATTCTTCATTTTACCTTGTGATTTTCAGTATTCACAGAGTGATTGAAGAAGTTGCAGAATTGATCTTAATGAAGTTAGCATCGAAGATTTTGTCAGCATATCGTCGGCAATCCTAAGGTGAATAGTGCAAAGTGCTACTTGTCGAGGTACTCTGTTCTTCATTTTTCAAACCCTAATTTCAAGATTATGGCTGCAAGATCTTCCACACCATTCAAAAGTATGGAGGAAGAACTAGAGAAATTTTAGTTAGTACGGAATGATGTATGTGCACCTCTCAATTTTTGAGCCATTCCTGAAAGTGCAATTCAGAGTGATCTGACTAGAGCTCTCTCAGCCATTCCACCAAAGGTACTTATGATCCATGATGTTAGATCTTGTTACATGGTTAAAATTGGTGAAGTAGGTGATAGTGAATTGAGAAAATCCTACAAAAAATTGTGTGTTAATGGAGTTCTGAAGGAAGAATTCAAGCATTTAGTCGACAAAGGGTTAACTTGTGCCCTAGATTTTCCCCAAGGTTTCAAAGATGAATGGATTAAGGTCATTCTTAGCTGAGTTCATGATATGTGTATGTGGTTGGACAATGGACCAGTCAAGATAACTAAAAACATGATTCATCGAGTGACTGGATATCTTGTTGTTAATGAGAAATAGACAATGAGAGATAATAGTAAAGAGGAAATTACAGTGGACACTAGAGCTGTATGGAACAACAAAGGTATGACTATCTCTATAATTAAATAATTAGAACTTTATTTTGGAGTAAGAGTGATTGCACACAAGTTTTATTAGTCGAGTTGATTGGATAGTGTTCCTTGCACAACCGTTGACCAGGCAAGGAAGATTTTTAAGAAGAATCATACATATGATCTTGCCAAGCTGCAACTAACACAACTAGCTGAGAACCTAGCATCAGTCAGAAAAGCTAAGACCTCATCATGTAAGTTTGGTTCCTTACTAGTCTGCATATTTTTCTACATTTAGAATACATTTCCTACATTGGGAGATATCATTTGGAAAAAGGATAGACCCATTACAGTTTAGATAAGTGAATGCATTGACAAATTAGGAAGTAATTTCAATAATATTATGGGGAACTATTTTGTGAAATTTAAAAAGAGAATGAGATTAAGGACTAGGATTCCTAGATCACTAGTAGAGAAGCACTATGAAGAAATTTGTTTTCTAGTTGATACGGATCACACATATACAGGCTGCGACACCTATGGTAGCATGGTTGGAATCATTTCCCTATGAAATTAACATTGATAAAGCATCAGCAGCCATCATTGCACTCCTAGCTGAGGCAATTGATACTACAAAAGAAGGATTTGGTAATTTTGATGAAGCAAAAGGAAAAATTTCTAGAAGTTTGAAGGAGGGAACCATGGAGAGAAAAAGGAAAAAGATTGTGAAAAATTTGAAGAAAATAGTTGGTTTGAATAGCGATGAGGAACCTGAGGATGCACCCATAGGCCTATCCACTAGACAAGGAGAAGATATATCTACAGAAGAGGAAGTCAGTGCATCTGAGGAGATCACTAAGAAGGCTAAGGGTAAGAAACCAACTGTTGTCAAAGTAACCAAGCCAAGTAAAGATAAATCTAAGGTTACACCTCCTGCAGCTAATCATCCGAGGACTAGAGCATCCACTGTTACTTCTCCAGTAGTACAAACAAAAGTGTATGGAAAGAAGAAGGTTGGAGAAAGCAGCTCTGGAAAGAAAACTAAATTTTCTCCTAAGGCTTTGCCGAGCAAACCAGTAAAGAGACCAAGGAAGAGACTGCACTTGGAGAAAGATAGTGATGATGAAAAGACTGAGACTGATGAACCCAGAAACATACCCACTACACAATTCAAGAAACCTACTAATATTGATGAGGTATGTGACAATTTGAGAAATTCAGCAGGGTTAGCTACTTTTGACTTCATTAAGTATGAGAAACTGAGTATTGAAGACAAGAATAAAGTTCAGGAGGCACTTTTAGATATGATGAGTACTTTTAAGTTAACTCCTATAGAGATAGGAAACCATGTGCTAAATGAATTATATGAGTTTATGTCGAGCAAATGGGAATTTACACTTATTACAGAGAGACAGATCAGGGAAGGTACATTAGCCAAGGTGATACCTGAGTTGACATCAAAAAAGAGAGAAAAATTCATTGAAGAATATAAGAATAGGTTTGTTCCTAAGCTCAAAGGTTATACTATTTTGAAAAATGATATTGAAGGATTAGTATAGTAGAGTACTAGGATTTGGAAGGAAATCTTTGGACTGGTAGTTCCAAATGAAAAGAAATCTGATGAAGGAACATTTAAGTAGAAGGCTAAAGAATTTGAGATTACCCCTAAGCCAAAGATGACATAAGATCAAATTGCTACTGATCATGACAAGACTAAAGATGCATTAGACTCAACAAATTCTGTTGATCTGACTGCAGACAGTCCTATTGACTTCACAATTGATGATTCCAGCAATTTGAATGTCGAGGGATAGGATATGCCGAGTGGTACAAATATTGAGTTGCCTATTAAGGAAAATAAGACTAAAGGAGGAAAGACCACTACATTTGGAGAGAGAACTGATGAGGAACTTGAAGTAATCAATGATCAAATAGGCGAAGAGATTGCAACAAAATAGGTTGAACTTTCTACTCTTATAGGAATTTTGTATGAAGTTACAGGAAACATTTATTCTTTGTACAGGAAGCTATGTGATGTTGAATTCTTCACAAAGGATAATCTACAGCTTGTTGAGAAGCTATAGTTAGATTTGAAATCAACTGGCAGTACTTTGGGTAAGGATGCTACCTCTAGCTCCTTACATTCTACTAAGTTGATCAATGCACAACTAAGAATTTCTGAGCTTATGGATGAAGATGGTCAGATTAGGGCCAAATTGATCACCATTCAGACAAGCCTGTTGCCTCACTTGGAGGTAATATAGAAGGAACTTTTAGCTGCAGAAGAATTGTCATAGAGAAATTCACATCTCCCAACTGTAGCAAGTTTAGTGAGTCTAGCTGCCGAGATAGAGATAAAATTGGAAATTATGAAGATTTCCAAGGATAGTTGGGACACTACATTTGCATCCACCCTAAAGCTTCATACACAATTTTTGGACAAGTATAACTTAACTCCACCTGCAATCAGTGACAAAAACAAGGGGGAAGTTAGTAAGGATACACTATGATTAGAAGTTGGTAAGGATACAATATGATAAATCAGTATGGAATAGGTACATTTGCATATATTTTGAAGTCATGTATTCTATGTAACTTTTTGTATGTATAGTTCTGAGTATATTCCTAGGGGGAGTACTTCGTATACTTAGCCAACATTTTGATGGAATCAAATGAAGAAATGATAAGTGTGTTTTTGCCACTAATATAAAAGGGGGAGATTGTTAATCTCTAAGTTATGTTGATGATTAGTGACCAACACTTAGTCATTTACTTAGGCAATTTTAGTTGGCTATCACTGTGGCCAAGCTAAAACTATCCAAGGCCAAGCAACATTGCTAAGCAGTATTCAGGTTTCTGAGTTACATCATGCCGAGTGGAGTAGGATATTTAGTGCCAAATGATAGAGATGTTAAGTGTCAAGAAAAATAGTTTTTGTATACATGACTGGATTGATTCAAACTTTGAGGATAAGTGTTCAGGCCGACTTGTATAAGATTTTTGGGCTGACTTATGTACGCATTTAATATTTTCCTACGAAGTTAATTATGCATTTAATTTTTTTATCCTATGCATGACCTATTTTAATTATGAGTTGTAATACCTTGGAGGCATGAGTATTAGATCTTGATCATTTATCTAGATCTCGCTACCAGACTTGAATAGATATATAAGATTGCTTCTTAACCCTATTTTGTGTGTGAGGAGAGAAGTGGTGACTACATTTTCAAGTGAAATGCATAGAGGATTATTTTTTTAAGAAGCATAGATCAAGAAGAGTGACAGAATAGTGAACAATAGAGTAAAGACATATCAGATTGTGAGATCACAGAAGGTGCTATAAAGAGGAGATCCGTCATCAGCATCTAAGTGCATAACGAAGGATCATTACTTGAAACATTCTAATCATTGTATTAGGTGAAATCTCTTAACAGAGTGGTTCTAGTAGACCTTTCTAAATGTCCTAATAGAATGCTTACTTTATTGTAAGTTAAAATCCTTTCACAGGGTAGATTGTAATGATCTTTAGCTCTTAACTAGGCAAACCTTTAACTATGTAGATTGCATTTTGTAAACAAATTTTGTAGCCCTAATAGGCACACATTATTGCTACAGTAGTGAAGAATTTTGTGGGTGTCATCCCCACCCCAGTTTTTCCTATTTGGGTTTATGGGTTACCAAGTTCTTGTGTTATGAGTTATTTATTTCATTGTGTGGATGCTATTTGATGTTACATTAGATTCATATATGTATGAATGTGGATCAGTTTGTTTTAAGTTTTTAAATTTGAAGATTTGATTCACCCCGCCGCCCTATTGGAAAGTTGAATTCCTGAGGAAGCATGACTTATTTTGTGTTATCAATCATGGCAACAAAGTCATACTAAGTTTCTGTCAAAGATAACTTAGAAGATAAAATGACTAAGTATAGAAAATAGGACAGACAGAGAGATACAGAGATCAGCACATCAGCACACATGTTAGAGATCACACCAGAGCATGCATGCTTAGGTATACACTCTATGTTGTATATAAATGCTAGATCCAAACACGCAGAGTACAGAACATCAGTACGGAAAAGTTACAGATAGATTAGTAGACCTACAGTCCAGGAAACAGAGCATGGAAGCCAACTACAGATTTGATTAGCGTGTATGATTTTATAATGTAATGGCTAAGTGCCTTTAGTTATAAGTTTGTAATAATGTAATTAATGTTATAATAAACACGCTTGGGCCGACTTGTTTAGAAGCATTGTATATTTTGTTTTAGGGCCGACTAGTTATTTGTTTTGGGTCACGCCTATTCGGATTTGTAGATATAAGTATGTAATGTAATGTTACAAGTGTCGATTATTGTGTAAGAAGAAGTTACAGAGGAATAGTATAATGAAGTTAGAAGATGATATAGCTCTTTGAAGGAGTAAGATCATCCACGCATACACGGAACTGATCAGACAATAATGTCACTACAGCAGTCAATTTTTGATATACCACGCATATCAACATTCAGAGGGTTGTAGCCTTCATATTATTTGGGTAGTGAGCCTAGGTAGTGAGCCATACACCCCTAACATGGTTTTTTAAAAGACTCCTAACAGGTTCCAACCTTTACCCAGGTCATTGTACCCAAATTGTAAAGACTGCTTCTAACAGGGCAAAGGAACTTTAATAGGTTCATTATACCTAGTACAATATTTTGTGGGTACTAATCCCCACCGGAGTTTTCCTCTGATCAAGGTTCTCTGTAATCATATCATGTGTTATGTGTTCTTGTTTTATAATTCTTTGGATGCACATTTGATATATGTTTAATTGGCTGAAATATAATTAATTGATAAACACTGATTCACCCCCCCCTCTCAGTGTTTCTAACACCCCCCTCTCAGTATCTTGCTTTCCCATTATTGTATTTCCAACACTTCTTTTACAGCAACAAATATTATCTCCTCTTCTTCATTGTCTTCTTACTCCTCATTAGTCACACCTTCATATACAACAACACAAAACTGCTTATTTCCTTTTCCTTTGAATCTTCTTATCTTATCCTTTTGTTCACCATTAGGACACCTAGAAGCAATATGTCCAATAATATTGCATGAAAAATACTTTAAAGGTAACTTTCCTTTGAACTTACCAATTCCTCTAGGTAATCTCCTTGCATATAAATCTTGAAGTTATTTCTTTTTTTCTTCTTCAAATATAGATTCAAGATCCCTAGAATAACTTGTCAAGCTGGCTAAACCATGACTTATATGTTTTCCCTTCTTCTCTGATGCTAATGAAAAGGAGGCCATTAAATTTCCTTTAACTTTAGGCATACTGTTATCATAGTTACTCAATTCAAAAGTAGCGAGCTTGCCAAACAATCCATTAATAGAAACAATATAAAATATCATCAATTCTTGTATAGAACAAACTCTAATGGCATAAGCAGGCAGAAATTTTTTGAACATTTTACTCACCATGTCACTTTTTGCAATGTTACCACTGGAAACTTTGATTTCATCAACTACTTCCTTTATCCTTTGACCATATTGAGCAATATTCTCACCTTCCACCATTTTTATATCATCACATTTTACCTTCAAGATGTCTTCCCTAGCTTTTTGCACATGTCTGTCTCCACTATATATTAACTTCAACTTTTCTCAAACATCAAAGGAAGTCCCAAGTCCATGAATGTCAACATACTTAGTATTAGACAAGGTACTTACAATTTCTTCTAGTTCTTGTATGTTCTCATGTTTCTCCTCCAATTGGTCTCCATCAAGAATCCTAGTAGGAACTATATATCTTTCTTCTACGTGATTCTAGAACTATGGTCACATGCCTTTCAGATAGATCTTCATCTCGTCAATCCTTATAGTGTAGTTATCTCTTGGAGACTTAAGACCTTCCTTCATCATCATCAGATCTTTTCCTCAACCTGTTAGGCTTACCAAAAAGAAGACCTAGGCTCTGATACCAATTATTAATACTATAAGGTCCAAGATTACTGAGATGGGAGTGAATTAGTAATCTATTAGATCTAAAACTTTTCTCTTAATCATTCAACACCATAAACAACATTTATTATATTTAACCTTATGCATGCAATAAACAAAGTAACCAAACAATCATCCACACATGCAATAAATTAACAATAGTATTTTTTTTTATCATGGAAACCCTGACTAAGGGTGAAAATGATAGTGTGGATTATCACCCACACATATTTGCACTCTTATTAACTACACCTTGTTAAAGGCCCAACCCAATAAGGAGCTTACAATGATACCCAATTAGGAGAAGATCTTGTTAGGAGTCACCCGATTAAGGGATTTACCTCTAGCCTCATTTGGAGCTTTACTATGCTATGAGTAATCTAGGTGTAGCACACCTCCTCTGCTTGTTTAGATATAATTAAGCATAACACTTCTACTTCTTATAGGCAATATTTAGTAGGATTCACCTTCTTATCCACAATCTACACTTCATAATTCATCATATTACATATAAATACATTAAAAGTGCATTAGGTAGCCACCATCTTAATCATGACCTAATACTTTGAATTTTATCATTGCAATAAATTACGCTCAATCCTTGAACCCTAAAATGTATTGTCGACACCTAAATCTAATTAACACATATAATCACATTTAGTTCCTTCTAGGACATTGTCAACTAAGTAGTCATTACCTAATTGATCTATGTTATCCTACTAGCCTGATTAATTCATTTAATTGGCTATAGGCTGATTAATTATTAAATGGAAACCAATGACCTGATAGTTAATTAAATCTCCTTTCCCCTATTTGATTGAATAAATATACTTATTCATTTGGTTTAATTCATATTATCCTCTTTTCATCCACTTGTGATTTAAATAGTTAAATCTATTCTATTTAAGCACATGGCTTCATAACCTTAACCCCTAACCTAACCAATCCCAACCACCTAACCCTAAGTTCAGACCCATCCCAACCCCTTAATGCATACTAATCCCTCTTAATTAGCTAGTTAACCCTAATCAGTTAATTAACCCCTCCACTCATTCTATCTCCTCCCATCTCCATCTCCCAAATCACATTTCTTAAACCCTAACCCTAATCCTAATCTCTCCCTAATATTATCACATTCCTAATCCTTGGATTAGGAATTCAACTCTACCCCAAAGTCAAACTTCTCAAGCTCTCTTAACCCCTAACCCTAATCCTAAACTCCTCCTTATCTTGTCACATTCCTATATCCTTGGATTAGGAATTCAACCCTTTCCCAAGGTCAAACTTCTCAAGATCTATCTTATCCCTTCACCCATGCCTCATTAAGATACTCATAAATGCCTCATTAATGCCTCTTACAACCCTCATTACTCACCTTATCCCCAAACTCTTCTCTTATCCCTTTGCACATGGACCAAGATGGTCCTATTCCTCATCCACTCTCCTTCTGAGACTTGTCACAATGAGAGGCACTTAAAGAAGCACAATCCTTGTTCTCTCTTCTAGGTGTATTTGAGCCCCTCTTTAGGTTTGCATCTTGACTTCTCATTAGGTTTGCATCTTGACTGCTTATTCTGAGTCCATTTTCCTATATAAGGAACCTCATTCATTCACAAATTTATCCCACCTTCTTATGTAGAGTTATAATGCTATTTTGAGAGCAAATCATATCCCATCTTTTGAGAGCAAAGTTATAATGCCAGTTTTGAATCCACATCTTGAAGCTTGGAGCATCATCCTTAAGCACACATCCAAAGATCAAATAGAGCTTGGATTTTATTTTAGGGAGGTTTGCACTCCTTATTTTTTTACTCTTTTCAAGTTTTGTTTTATGTCTAATCGTGTATGTAGTCTTGGTCTTTTAAGTTATTAAGTGTTTTAATCTGATTATTATGATCCTTTTATAACTGATTTCCATATATCACATTCTGGCACGCCTGCTGGGACTCACTTCATGGGTCAGTTTTACTAACATAATGGTTTTTGTTGTTTTTTTGTGAATTTTGTGTGTTTTTAGATCTAGAGGCGTCGTAGCTAAAAATGGACTCCACCATCGTGTTTGAAACATCATTTTTAGTCAAAATGACTATAAACTTGGCTATGCCCTCCCCATAATCAAATCAGTGTCACATCCCTAAACCTTATCAAAATTTCATTTATTATTCTCAAAAATACATTCAGATTCATGGACAGGCATCTCCACTTCTATAGAGGTGGCTCTGATAGATAGGCGGCTCTGCCTGCAAACATAGACACTGTCATGAAAACATCCATAAATTTTGCATAGAGACTCCATTTTCAAGGATTCAAAAAGTGCTGGAAAGATGACTCTGAGGGATATACATATTTGTATGCTACTTCATCAGATTTTTCCTCCAAAAATAGGTGAAATGTTCAAAGTCCCCCTTTCTTTTTCATACTAACTTAATCAAATCACGCTCAATCTCGAATGCTCAAGAAATTGAACCGAGAAAACATTTCATTTTGGATCTAAAAATTGAACACGCTATCACACATTTTGTTTTGGGTCCTAAAAATTGAACAAGGCAATCACACATCTAGTTTGGGTTTAAAAATCACCATGCAACTAGCACATTTCATTTTGGGTCCTAAAAATTGAACAAGGCAATCGCACATCTAGTTTGGGTTTAAAACTGAACAAGCAACTCACACATTTCATTTTGGGTTTCTAACAATTAAAAAAAGGAAATCACATTTTGTTCTCTCAAAGTGCACTAAAATCATGCAAAATCAAATCTTGAATGCCTAAAGAACCAACACCTCGTTTCAAGTTCTAAATTTTGGCAAGCAATCAACACTTTCATTTTTGGTCTTAAAAACTGAAAAACTCAAATGAACACAATCTTGAATGCATAAAGATAAATTGAACAAGGAAAACAATATCTCACTTTAGTGCTCATAAAGAGAACAAGCTTGTGAGTTCATTTTAGTTTTAGATCAAACACACATTTCTTAACTTATCAGAAATCAATTACTTTTCTTGTGTTTGGTGCAGTTGCACAAATTTTTGTAGCGTGAAATCTCACTTCATGCACTATCCTCTCCCACTAGCTTTCGTGGTCGTTGGTGCAAGAGAAAGGTGATTGTGACCATTCAAAATTTTCAAATTTTATTAGAGGGGCCTATCCAGAAGAAGAATGAGTCCTTGTGGAGAATGAACCCAAATCGGTAAATCCTTCGGATAGTATAGAAATAAGGTGGACCCAAAGGTCTATCTATATCCTTTCAAGCTCGGGCGGGTCATGTTCGATTGTAGTCCATACTGGGTGAACTCCCCAACATACTGGCATGGTTGAAATAGGATCTTAAGTGAGTCATGCCATATAAACTGATTATGAGGATTCCACGAAATCACTAGCAACTGATAAACTAGTGGCCTACCTGTTTCACATCTGTAAGCTTGATAATCGCCTAGGCAAGGAAGATAGTGGTGCAGGAGCACACCTAACTCAACCCATAGCTCCTTATTTATGGCATGTACTGACTCTAGCCAAGTTAGGAGAGTGCGTGTAGACCTTAGAAGGTCATTTGTTTTATTTCCCTAAAATGGATATGACTAGGTCAATCCATGTCTAGATAGGTTGCTTAGTTGGTTTCCTTTAGTTGTGTGTGTGTGAGGTAGTTGGTAAGCCTCTGGAAATCCAACTAAGGCATTGGGAACTTTGGATAAGCTACTTGGGATCACTAGCACTCGACATACACGGGTGCCTAGCAACTCAGCCTACATTGCCTAGCAACTCAGCCTACATTGCCTAGCAGCTTCCCCTACATGTGTGCCTAGAAACTCAACCTACATTTGTTACTAGCAACTTGGCCTACATTTCCTAGCAACTCGGCCTACATTTCCTAGCAGCTCAGCCTACATTTATGCCTAGTAACTCGGCCTACATTTGTGCCTAGCAGCTCGGCCTACATTTGTTCCTAGCAGTTTGGCCTACATTTGTGCCTAGAAACTTGGCCTACATTTGTGCCTAGCAACTCGGCCTACATTTGTGCTTACATTCGTGCCTAGAAACTTGGCCAACACTAGAGATCAGGTTTCTTTACTGTTGCTCGACAATATTTAGTCGTAACGGCCCATGAAAAGTGGATATTATCGTTTATGGATAGTATGGTTAGTGTAACAGTTCCTAAAGAGATTATTGTGAATGAGTGGACCATTAGGGTTGTTTCCTATGTGAGGGTGGTTACTAATAACATCCAAAAGTATTCATTCCAGAGATCTAGAGAGTAGAGATTGTAGAAGAAGCTACAGGAAAGTTAGGAATTTATAGATTATTGTATTGTTTTGTTTTGTTTCAAGTAATGAGAAGTTGCAGATTGTGTGTTTAGTTGATATCAAGTTTCTTTGTGGTTCATTTTGCATGAAAGTAAATTATGTTGGAGATTTAATTCTGAGAGTTGATTGATTGTATGTTTTTCATTGATGACAACATATAATACATGGTAGTAATTTTGTATGTACTTATTTGATTGATGACATGGAGACTTGCATGGATAGATACATGTTGTTGACATGTTTATTATGTTATGTTCATACACACAAACTCAGATATGATGTTTCAGTAAAGTTATGCAATTCTGTTATTAGCAGTTACAGTTCTGGAAGTATAACGGTTTAGGGCCGATGTATATAACATGTTTCATGAGTTGCACCTATCTTTAGGATGTGCATGTGTATATGCATGATTAATTATGAGTTGATGATATAAATCCAAAGGCGCCATACATGTTTCAAGAAGATTTCAAAGTTATGGTTAATTTGGTGAGGCCGAATCAATGAAGCGTTGCGTTTGTTCATCATTGACTTGCGCAGACTTAATATTGCTTGCGTGCTTAGTTAAGCCGATTAAGATATTGATGAATTTTTTCTAAAAACTGACATGAACTTCTAATTTTGAGAAGATACTTATAGTAGTTCAAATGTGACATGCTAAGTGTGAATGATACAAAAAGTGAAGAAAGATGTACAGAGCAGATTATCAGAGTTGGTTCATTCATCAAGGGTCTATGTGAAGAAGAAGTGAAAGATTGCAATACACTGGAAATGATCAAGAAAGTAGGTCTACTCTATAGTTCATCATCAGATATAGTGCATATCTGTTATTCAGAAGGTTGTAGCCTTCACCATCAAGAAGTGAGCTTTTGGACAGGGAGTCCACCACCCCTAACAGGGTTATTTGTAAAAGACTCCTAATAGGGTCCGACCCTTAACCAGGTCTCTATACTTATTGCATTGTATTGTACAACTCTTAATAGGGCTGAAATATCTTCTAATAGTGATTACTACAAACAAGTATAGTTTATTATGGGTGCTAATTCCCACCAGGGTTTTTACCATTTGGTTTCCCCATAATCAAATTGTGTGTTGAGTACTATATTATCTGATTATGGATTTACTTTGTTGTATACAAAAGTTAAAGGAGTGAAAAGGACTGAATTAACTGATAACTAATTCACCCCCCCACCTCTCAGTTATCCTTTGGGACTATTCTAACAATTGGTATCAGAGCCAAGTGCCTTGGAGAAGAATCTGAACAACTTAAGGTAGATCAAGATGTCTTACTTCAGAAAAGAAAGCCCTAAGTTTGATGGAGAAAATTATTTGGATTGGAAAAACAAAATGATAACACATCTATAGTGTATTGGCTTTGAGATCTTTGAAATTGCCACACAAGAAGTTGTAATTCCATCTCTGAAAGACCTTGCAAAGGATGATTCTACCAACAGACAAAAGGACATATTTACACATAATGCAATTGCTAAAGAAGCCCTAATCAGTGCCTTATCTGACAATGATTTTTTTGAGATCAAGAAAATTGACAAAGCCTATACCATATGGAAGTATTTGGAAGACATGTTTGAAGGATATGTTCAAGCAAAGAATGCATGCAGGAAGACATGGAAAAATAAATACAACAGCCTTGAGATGTTACCTGAAGAAAACATTAGAGCTTACAATCAAAGGATAAATGAAGCAGTATCTGGAATCAGGAACAATGGTGGTGAAATATCAGAAGAATATATAATGGACAATTTGCTAACTACTTTGACATCAGACTATGAAAACAAGATCAATATTCTAGAGGAAACTATGCAATTATCACAAAACTTCAAGAGAGAGACTCTAATTAGTAAAATATCTGTGTTTGAGATATCAAGATTGAAGACTAAACCTAAAAGTGAAATAGATTTCAAAGCCACAGTCCATAGTAAGAAATCCTTACACATATCTAGTCATGATGAGGAACAAGAAGTTGATGAAGAACTTGAAGAAATCATAGCTATGATTTCTAGAAGAGAACATAAAGGAAAAGGTAAATATGAAGGACAACTTCCGTTCAAATGTTTTTCATGTAATAAGATAGGTCACTTTGCATCTAAATGTCCCACAAGAATCAAGAATTTTAGATCTGATTACAAACCCAAATATAAGAAGGAATGTTATCATGTTTAAGAAGGTGTAACCGACGAAGATTCAGGAGAAGATGAAATTGGATTCATTTCCCTTAGAGATATGGAAAGGTTGCTTGAAGAAATGGACATTGCAGATGAAAAGGAAGAACAAGAACTAGCCCTAATCTCCAAAGAAAACATCAGAACTAATTGGATCATTGACAGTGGATGCTCTCATCATATGACAGGTGACAAAGATAGATTTGTTTAGTTAGACAAGTACAAAGGTGGTATGGTTATATTTGGAGATAACACTCCCAAACCTATCATAGGCAGAGGTTATATCACCTTCGATGGAAAGAATAAGATAGATGATGTTTTATATGTTGATGGATTACATAACAACTTGATAAGTGTTGGAAAGCTACTTGACAAAGGTTATCATTTAGAGTTCAAAGACAACAAGTGCATCATTAACAACAAGGATGGAGACATGATTGCATTAGGCTCCAAAACAAAAGGTAATGTTTTCAGCTTAATTCTAATGAAAGTTGTTTTTTTGCAAAGGTGGATGACAGTTGGT
Organism: Thuja plicata; assembly: GCA_018584345.1. Taxonomy (NCBI): domain Eukaryota; kingdom Viridiplantae; phylum Streptophyta; class Pinopsida; order Cupressales; family Cupressaceae; genus Thuja; species Thuja plicata. Next base: position 1,800,262 of record MU223187.1, on the reverse strand, counting down.
TATGGAACAAAATACTTTGCCATATCAATTTTGATAATATAGTAAAGATTAGCAATGTTAAGGCAGTCAGAGACCTTCCTAGTATTGCAAGACCTGTTGACACTATACACAAGGAATGTGTCATGGGAAAACATGTAAGGAGTTCCTTCAGAAGCAAGAAGAACTTAGCTGAGAACAAATTGGACCTAGTGCATATAGATTTGTGTGGTCCTAATCAAACAAGATCATACTACGGAGAAAGGTATTTCATTTTTTGTGTTGATGAATTTTATAGGATGATGTGGGTTGCATTCTTAAAGGAGAAGTCTAAAGCCTCTGAGAAGTTCAAAATATTCAAAGCTAAAGTTGAGAATGAATCCAAATTAAAACTAAAATGTCTAAGATCAGATAGAGGAGGAGAGTTCACCTATGATCATTTTTATGACTATTGTGAAGAGCATGGTATTAAAATATATTTGAGTGCACCTAGAACCCCTCAATAGAATGGGATTACACAAAGGAGGAACAAGATCATACTTGATACAACGTGCACTATGATGATTGAAGGAAAAGTTGTGCACACCTATTGGAGAGATGCAGTAAATACAACAGTATATACTATCAATAGAACCCAATTGAGGCCAGGCACAGATAAGACATCCTATGAACTTTAGTTTGGCAATGTACCTACAGTAAAATATTTTAGAATCTTTGGCAGCAAGTGTTACATCAAGAGGGATGATGGACTTGACAAGTTTGATGCTAGAAGTAATATAGGTATTTTGATTGGTTATTCTACTAAAATCAAAGCATATAGATGTTTCAATTTGAGATTAAAGAAGATAATTGAAAGCATGCATGTTAAGATTGATGAAAAGTTTATGGTTCAAGAAAGATACTATGAATATACACCTATGATTGAGGATGAATCCAGACCTAGCAACAAAGACACTGTTATTGAAGAAATGTTTGATTGCATTGATGTCTCATGCAATGAGCCTAAAACAAGCAGAGAAGAATCACAGACTATAGAAGAAGAAGACACACCTAAGGTTCCAAAATTCACATCTAGATACCTCTCTAAAAATGACATCATTGGAGATCAAAGCAGCAGTGTTTTGACCAGATCAAAAGCAAAAAGTCTAGCAGTAGATGAAGAGGTATGTTTACTTTCACAGATTGAACCTTTAAGTGTTGAATATGCATGCAATGACTCTAATTGGAAGACTACAATGAAAGAAGAATTAGATCAGATAGTCAGAAATGATACACGGGAATTGGTCCCTAGACCTAGTGACAAAAATGTGATTGGAACAAAGTGGGTATTAAGAAACAAGATGAATGAAGATGGTACAGTAGTAAGAAACAAAGCAAGATTGGTATGCAAGGGATATGCGTAGAGAGAAGGAATAGAATACACTGATACATTTTCCCCTGTGAGAAGACTAGAAGCCATATTTTTTTTTTTGGCATATGCAACAGTCAAAGACTTTAAAGTTTATCGAATGGATGTAAAATCAGCTTTTCTGAATGGAGATTTGAATGAAGAAGTCTACATTGAACAACCTGAAGGATTTAGTCTTTTAGATGAATCAGACATGGTATGCAGATTGAAGAAAGCACTTTATGGTCTTAAGTAGGCCCCAAGAGCTTGGTATGAGAGACTTGATGGTTATCTTACCAAGATTGGATTCAAGAAAGGAGAAGCAAATTATAACTTATTTACAAGAGAAACACCTGATGGATTATTGTTAGTTTCTATATTTTTTGATGACATTATCTTTGGGGGTAATGATAAGCTCAGTAAAGCATTTGCAAAAGAAATGTAGAATGAATTTGAAATGAGTATGATTGGTGCTATAAAATACTTTTTGGGACTTAATGTAAAGCAAACAGAGAAATGCATATTCATCAATCAGTCTAAATATGTGAAGGAAATACTGAAGACCTTTCAGATGGATGATTGTAAGCCAGTATGCACTCCCAAAGTAACAGGAAGCAAGCTTTCAAAAGATGATGACTCCACAGTAGTTGATAAAACATTGTACAAATCTATGATTGGAAAACTCATTTATCTAACTCAATATAGACTTGACATATCTAATGCAGTTGACATTGTTGGAAGATTCACAGCTGAACCCAAGCAGAGTCACCTAATGGCAGTCAAAAGGATATTCAGATATCTAAAGGGAGCTATAGACTATGGTTTATGGTATCCTAAATCAGAGAATGTAATGCTTCATGTGTATATAGATGCAGATTGGGCAGGTTGTATTGATGACAGAAAGAGCACTTCAGGAGGAGCAGTATTCCTTGGAGACAGGTTGGTTTCTTGGATAAGCAAGAAGTAGAACTGTATTTCTCAGTCTACAATAGAAGATGAATATGTTACAGTAGCACTGAATTTTACAACTATGGTTTGGATCAAGCAGATGGTTAAATACTTTGGCATTTAGGTTGATTATCCTATTGTTATTCATTGTGATAATACTAGCACTATCAACATGTCTAAGAACCCTGTCATGCACGCAAAGACAAAACACATAGAGATCAAGTACCATTTCTTAAGAGAGAAGGTTATAGACAAAGAAGTAAAATTGGACTATGTGAGCACCAAAGAATAGTTGGCAGATATTTTCACAAAGACCTTATCAAAGGATACTTTTGAGTATCTCAGGGAGAAGTTGGGAGTAATTTCCTCTCCAAAGTCTGTTTAGAGGAAGCAGCAAAGACATTAGTCAATAAGTGACTGATGAATGGTTGACTACTCTACTTCTAGAGTAGTACCTGTGCTTAAAGGACTATGGTTCCCTTTTCCATTGATGTCAAAGGGGGAGTATATAGTAAGGAGGAGTATGTACTAAGGGGGCGCTTATACTCTGGGGGAGTATATACATGGAACAAAAACACAGTCAGAGGAACTACATCAGTTTAGAGAAATATTTGATGAGGATATTGAGAAGATTGTAAAAGAAAGAGGACACCATGAATAGAGGATGTTTTTTATATCATATGTTGCCATCAATGTCAAAGGGGGAGATTGTTGGATATTTGATTCTGAGAGTTGATTGATTGTATGTTTGTCATTGATGACAACATATAATGCACAGTAGTAATTCTGTATGTACTTATCTGAATGATGACAGGAAGACTTGTGTGGATAGATACATGTTGTTGACATGTTTATTATGTTATGTTCATACACAGAGACTTAGATATGATATTTCAGTAAACTTATGCAATTCTCTAATTAGTAGTTACAGTTATGGAAGTATAACGGTTTAGGGCTGACGTATATAACATGTTTCATGAGTTGCGCCTATCTTCAAGATGTGCGTGTGTATATGCATGATTAATTATGAGTTGATGATATAAATACAAAGGTGCCAAATGTGTTTCAAGAAGATTCCAAAGTTATGGTTAATTTGGTTAGGCCGACTCAGTGAAGCGTCGCGTCTGTTCAGCATTGACTTGCGCAGACTTAATATTGTTTGTGTGCTTAGTTAAGCTGACTAAGATATTGATGAAGTGTTTCTAAGAGATGTCATGACCTTATAATTTTGAGAAGATACTTATAGTATTTCAAATGTGATACGCTAAGTGTGAATGATATGAAAAGTGAAGAAAGATGTACAGAGCAGATTATCAGAGTTGGTTCATTCATCAAGGGTCTATGTGAAGAAGAAGTGAAAGATTGTAATACACTAGAAATGATCAAGAAAATAGGTCTACTCTATAGTTCATCATTAGATATAGTTCATATCTATTATTTAGAAGGTTGTAGCCTTCACCATCAAGCAGTGAGCTTCTGGACAGTGAGTCCACCACCCCTAACAGGGTTATTTGTAAAAGACTCCTAACAGGGTCTGACCCTTAACTAGGTCTCTATACTTATTGCATTGTATTGTACAACTCCTAACAGGGTTGAAATATCTTCTAATAGGGATTAACACAAACAAGTATAGTTTATTTTGGGTGCTAATTCCCATCGGGGTTTTTACCATTTGGTTTCCTCGTAATCAAATTGTGTGTTGAGTACTGTATTATCTGATTATGCATTTAATTTGTTGTATACTCAAGTTAAAGGAGTGAAAAGGACTGAAGTAACTAATAAATGATTCACCCCCCCTCTTAGTTATCCTTTGGGACTATTCTAATAGATTAGTTACTTTATTTTATATTTTTCAAGTTCTTAGTTCTTCACCCATTCTGGGTTGTAAGAAGTAATGGCCCCTCGAGATTCCTGAATCCATGGTGAGAATGATGTGTTGGGATGGAACTCGAGAGGAGCCCTTGTACATAGTCTCCTTTTTGTTTTCTATAGGAGAAGAAAAAACAAAGATTCTGGAGATCTTACCCTAGGTGAGCTTGGAAATAGTCCAGCTAGGGAAGAGAATGAAAGCAATGTTCAAAAAACATTGAATAAGCAAGTACAATGAATCTATATGTGTAGGTTCAGCAAGAAGAAGATGAAAAGCATTTTGATGGGGACTGAGTCTTAAAGAGGAGGTAAATTTGAGAGTGACTTACCTCAGTGGTAGGGTTGTGAATACTCTCAGAGATTTGGGAGAAAGATCTCAGAAT
>MU223187.1:1759465-1784190 GCA_018584345.1 Thuja plicata | reverse complement strand
TCTTATCAATTTCTTGATACTTGTCATAGACTTTGGAAAGTGTATCCAATCTTCCTTCATTTACAATCCTATTCTTCAAGATATTTAGACTGGGTCTGAAACCTACCTCAGGAGGAGCTTGAGTATTATTTACTGTGCTCCTTGTAGTCTTTGAGGATGGATGACTTGTAGCCACTTGCTTCCTTCCTCTAGGTTTCTTTCTAGGTACAGAAGATGGAGATGTATCTAGATCAATGGTTGTAGTAGGTGCAGAGGTACTCTCCTCATTTTTCTTCTGCTTCTTCTTCTGAGTTTCAACAATTTTCTCAATTTTAACTTGTGCATGAATTTGCTCAAGTTCTTTAGCAATTTTGGCTTCTTTTTCCTTGTCCAAATCTTCTTATGTGATTCTATGCATTTTCATAATGTTGGATGTAGTTCTGGATGCTTTCCTTTTGTTATCTGCAAGTTGTAGTTTAATATCCTCTTTGTCGGTCTTTTCTCTATAAGTGCCCTGTCTAGGTTCATTAGGGTCTTTGGGTGCTGACAATAAGACTTGCACATATCCTTCTAACACATGTTCTTCTACCTCATACCCTAGTGGATGAATCCACTTAGTTCTAGGATCAACAACCTCCATCCATGTGCAATCTGTCTCTACCATAAAGCATATTGTATCCTTGGCCAACTATCTTCTCAGATAGTCTGAACCTGTTCTGCATTTTGACCCTGAATATTTTTATATCCATATTCATTGCATCTCTTGCACTATTGTCTACTGTGGCTTTGAGAGAGATCTGAGACATTGTAGGTCTGCCCTTGTCTAGATAAAGGTCTACAACCTTTCCAACTATGTGGAAATACAAACAGATGATTAGAGATCCAAACCTGAATGTTTTGCTCCTGTCATGCTTGATGATTTTGATATTCTCAATCAATTGACCGTGCAAGATCTCACATAGGTTGTATTGGGTGTTGTCCTTCACTATTCTGATAGCTGCAAGGACTGTTGCTGTAGAGACACTATTCAACTTGCTTGCTTGCTGAAACTTATATCCAAGTATCATTGTCAGGAGTTTAGTGTCATCTTCCTTGATAGGGTCAACTTTCATTCCGCGCCTATCACTCTTGGACAAACAAACTTTCTCAATTTCTTTCTTGACATCCTTGCCAGTGGGAAAAACTTGTCCAGTCATTGGAAGTCTAGTTAACTGATGGATTAGCTCTATAGTGATGCGAACTGGGACATCTCCAATCTAGAAAAGATCATCATGAATTCTTCTTAATAGAATTTTTACCCATTCTGGTTCTTCAAACTCATGCGCATTCAAATACTCAAAAATAGGGTTATCTTGTAAGTGCGCAAACTCATCCTTGAATTTGAAATTGGGATTTAACATTGATGCCATATGAGTGGCTATATTATCATCTCCTAATGATTCCTTCTTACAATAAATGTATGCGCGAATATCTTCCATGTGAACAACGCCAAGCGGGGTTTTGGAGAAAGCCCCTTCCACATCATCCAGTATGGATTTGAATGGATGCTTCTTAAATATAAACCTCTTCCTATCTGCTACATCAAACACAACTGGGGTCACCATACTTACTTGGTGTTTTCTTATGTAGGGTTTCCACAAAATTCTGAAATGGCGCGACGGCTAGGGCTCTGTTTCAAACTGATTATCCATTTGCTCCAAGTACCAAATTGTTGTGCCTTCATGCCTAGATGTCATAGTGCTCCAATGCTCTTCAATTTCTATGCTCTCAAATGTAAATGTGAGAATGATTGAGCGTGAACTTATTTTTATACAATCTACCGCATTTAATGCTTGGAACCATACATAGAGATTTTGAAACTTTGATTGTGATGCAATTCAGTCAATGTGTGAATGCATATAGCTATAACATGTACTTTTAACCATGAATCCAAAGGTGCATACTCTGAAGTGAGTACACCAACCGCGCAGGGGTCCTAAGCTAGAATAGCTCCCCCTTAGACCAAGAAGGTCTATTCAAGCAGAAGTAGAGGGTGCATCCACTGTGGATGCATCAACTACTTTGTCAACATTATTGTCCTTCTTTACTTCAACCCATATTTTGATTGAAGCTTCATTTTCTTTGACAAACTTGACTTCTCCTTTCTCTTCAAATAGTGACTTTTTAGGATCCTCTTATTTTTGATTTTTGGATCTACAAAACCTTGAGATATGTTTAGCCTTTCACATGTGTGAAAAATGATAGGAGTTCTGATGTTCTTGCTCATCATGCTGCACTGCTTTGTTGTGTGTCCATTGTAGTTGCATATCTGACATGTAATGTTCTACAAATTTCTTGAGAGTTGATTTCTTTGATTGCTTTGATTTATATTCCTGTGATTTTGTTAAGGTTGATTTCTTTGACTTGTTTTGTAATGAATAGCCCTATGACCAAGCTTATTACAGGAGTAAGAATAACCATTAAAAGGTCTTACCTCTTTACAATCTCTTACCAAATGCCCATGTTTATTGCATGTATAACAAGTTCTGTTAACTTGCTTGATTTCTCTTTTAGGTGGATCAAATATAACCTCTGTAGTATTTTCAAATTTCTTAGCTTCTGAAGATGTTTCAAGTCTTTTCTCTCTGTCTTGCAATGATTTGATCTCATCTTGTGTTGTACTGAATCCAAGACCAGTAGTGTTCCCTTTTTGCCTTTGCACATTGAGCTGGGATTGAATTAAATCAGAACTTGTGTGAAGTTTATCAGTCTTAGCTTTTGCTTCTGTTAATTCAGATTCCAACTTCTTCTTTATGTTTTCCAATTCAATAACTTTCATGTTTGCCTACAGAAGTTCATCTTCCAATTGTTTATTTTCTTTGATCTTGTCTTCAATGGTGTTCTAGCTATCTGTAAGTTGTTCCTCCAAATCTTCAAGTTTATCCTTTAGAGATTTATTCTCTTCATTAAGCTTTTTGACCATTTGTCCTAGATCACTTGTAGAAAAATCTTTCAGATCTTTTCTTAGCCTTTTCATAAGTATTTGAGAGCCATCATTTTTGAATCTTAGTTCTTCATTTTCCTTCTCAGATCTGTCAAGATCTTCAAGAGCTGCTTCAAGATTCTTTTTCAAATGTTTTTCTTTAGCTGAGTCCATGATCTCCTCAAGTTGTTAAAATTTCTTTTAGAGGACCAAAACTCTAATACCAATTGTTAGAAAAACTGAGAGGGGGCAGGGGGTGAATCAGTGTTTATCTATTAATTATATTTCAGCCAATTAAACATATATCAAATGTGCGTCCAAAGAAACATAACACAAGAACACATAACACATGATATGATTACGGAGAACCTTGATCAGAGGAAAACTCAGGTGGGGATTAGTACCCACAAATATTGTACTAGGTATAATGAACCTATTAAAGTTCCTTTGACCTGTTAGAAGCAAAAGCAATCTTTACAAATTAAGTACAATGACCTGGTTAAAGGTCTGACCCTGTTAGGAGTCTTTTACAAAACCCAATTAAAGGTATATGGCTCACTACCTAGTTTCACTACCCAATAAGATGAAGGCTACAACCCTTTGAATGTTGATATGTACTATATCAAAAATGAACTGCTGTAATGACACTGCTGTCTGATCAGTTCCTTGTATGCATGAATTCTCTTACTCCTCTAAAGAGCTATATCATCTTATAACTTCATTATACTTCTCATTTGTATCTTCCTCATGTATAATAATCAACTCTTGTAACATAACATTACATTACATACTTATATGTTTACAACTGAATAGGTGCGACCCAAAACATAACACTAGTCAGCCTTTAAACCAAAATACACAATGCTTCCAAACAAGTTGGCCTAAGCGTGTTTACTATAACATTAATTAAATTAATACAAACTTATAACTAAAGGAACTTATCCATTACATTACAAAATCATTCACGTTGATCAAAATTGTAGTTGGCTTCCATGTTTTGTTTCCTTGACTGCTGGTCTACTAATCTGCCTGTAACTTTTCCGTACTGATGTTCTGTACTCTGGGCATCTATATCTAACATGTATATACACCATAGAGTATATACCTAAGCATGCATTCTCTGGTGTGATCTCTAACATGTGCGCTGATGTATTGATCTCTGTATGTGTTTGTCTACCCTATTTTCACACTTAGTCATTTTGTCTTTCATGACAAAACTTAAGTATGACTTTGTTGCCATGATTGACAACACAAAATAAGTCATGCTTCCCTAGGAAGTCAACTTTCCAACACCCTTATCCATTTAATTCATCCAATCTTCCTCCCCATCTTCTATTCCTAACACTCTCCACACCCCATCCCATGAACCTCACACATCCACCTTTCTTCCATCTATTATGTAATCACCTATCCCTCCATCCAACCCATTTAAAGAATCTCCCATTCATCTATCCAACCCATTTGCAGAATCCATCCATCCATCCAACTCATTTGAAGAATCCATCCATATATCCCCCATCACACCATCCACACCAATCCAATCATGTCATGATCTTGTCCAAAATCATGTTAAAATATCTATTGACTTGAACAAAAAATTTCTTGATCCATCAACTCCGTCTCATGATCCATTTCCATCTAGTCCTTCAAAGCAAGATCCTCCCATTCTATCTATGCCATCTAAAGATCTATTCCCCCATTTGACCCAAGCTCATAGCATCCCATCACCTTCACTTCATAAACCTTTATCACCTCCAATTCTAACTACCCCACCACCATTTCTCCATCACCTTGGTCCACTCACATTCATCTGTGGTGGTCCACTTAAAACAAAAGAAATCAGTTACATCTCCACCATTTTTCATCCACTTAATAATGGACTTACATCTGGTTCCTTCAATGAAAATTATCCTACCTTGACTCAAATGCTAAAAATATAAAATTATAAAGTTAAAGGCATAGGCATAAATGAGCAAGGTACCCTTGAGCCCATTCAACTTATAAGGCATCCACAATCTTGTGGTATCGGTTATGCACCTAGAGGCCCTTCTTCCAACACTGTTGGTACAACTAATGAAAAATTCAAGAGTGCTTTCAAATCCTCCATGCCATCTTCCTATCATCCCTCTAAAGAATATAAATCCATCCCCCTCCTCTCTCCTTGCAACCCTAGACAAACTACCATATTCCTCCTTCATCCTCTCAATCCATTTTGGGCCCTTCTGTCCCAAAATCTCATCCCACATTTTATCCCACTCCTTCCTTCATCCATCAATCCCATATAAAAACTCACACCACTTACAATCCCAATTAGGATCAACATAGGCACATACCCATGTTCCCCATCCACCATCCTACCTCCACCACTCCATCCATATTTCCTTAATCTCATGCAAGTTATCATATCTCTTCTAATGCTACTCACTATAATTTGGATGCCATATCACCAATGCATAAAGCTACAGATCCACAATCTAAAGATTGTCATGTCCACTTCAAATGACATGCTCAAGAAAAATAAAAACCAATCAAAGAATGCACTACATCCCATAGGCCACAAAATACAACCAAAGAAAAAGAAAAAACTATGTGGATCTCAAAGAAAAAAGATGACATGAATCTAAAAGAAAAAAACCATTGTGGCATTCGAGGTTACCAATCCTCTAGTTGAGCATTCCTCTCCTCCATCTTCAAAATCTATTTTGGGTCCTTATGTCCCACAACTTCCTACCATGATTCTTACATCGCTTCCACATATATCGTCCACTTCACATTCACTCTTCCCACATCCCTCACAATATGTGCAAATGTTGATCCTGAAAGCATCCCCCTATCACATTCACTTCCATCATTTTATTTGAATACGTCCAACTCTCATGTCCTCCATCCCACATATCTCTCCCCAAATAACTATCTCATACTTGAATGTTCATAAATCACTAATCCCACATAATTTTGTACCAACATATTGTGGTCAACACCAAAAAGATGAAAACTAGAATAAATTTAAAAAAAAAAGAAAAAGAAAAAACAACAAAAGAAGAAAAGAAAAGAAAGAGAAAGAGAAATCAATTTTTCCACTAGTGAAAACTTGGCAAGCAAGCACCTTGGACAAGTACCATGATGAAAACCTAGCAAACATGCATCATGTATAGTTTCTTCAACCATTTTCTCTTCACACTTGGGCGCAGTTCCTTCTTGCCACCATCCATCGACCATCCATATATTTTCTTGTCATTTTCCATTCTTCCATCCTCCTCTGGATTTTGATGAGAAATATACACACCACCATGTCTACATTCTTTTGGACATATCTTGACATCCATCTCCCATGTCCTGTCTTTATCCAGCTATCCTTTTATCCAAACATCCTTCCTTTCATCTATCCTTCTGCACCATCTTCTGCTTATCCACCCTTCATCCTATCTTTCATTCAACTCCATCATCCCCTTGTTATCCTCTCTTCAATCCTATTGTACCCCCTCCTAATGCTTCCTCACATGCATGTCCTATCCTAAGTGAGGGCATTCTATTCCTTGGTAACATAGTCATTGGAGACCTTCTCGTATCCACCTATCATTTCCCAATCCTCCTCTCCTATCCACAATCCTTTATCTATCCATCCATTCCTCTACTAAAATTATTCCATGCAATGCTTCCCTCTCTACATTCCCCAGCCTCTCCTCCATCTTCCAATTCCTCCTTTCATATATCCCATCACTTGTTTCTTCCTTTGTCATTGGTATCTAGCTCTAGTCTATCCAGATGCACCTAATGCCACCCATTCCAATCCTAATTCTCCTCATAACCTACCATCGCATGTAAATCCTATCCACATCCTAGAGCTATCGACAGTCAAGCAGCAATCATCCCATCCAAGCACACCCGTAGCCTTTCTTCAAGCTTTAATCACAATCCACTCATCATCATTGGGATGCATCTTTCCCAATCCTTGTGTTTTCTTTGGGATTACATCATTCCCACATATAGAGCACCCCATCCACTTTTCCTCTAACTTGACCTTTTGGCTCAACCGGGGAAACATCATACATATCTGTGTCTTCTTATCCATTCTCTCTAAGCTTCATGTGCTTTCATTCTGTACATATCTTGTCTACGTCAGTCTAGTCTTGTGTCCGATCTTTCTTGTACATATCTCACATCATTGGTCGGTCTCCTTGCAGAAAGTGATCCTGTTCCATTTCCAAATCCTGTGCTATAGCAAGTTCCTTTTGAGAAAATCATGTTTCATCAATTTGATCTCAGTACATCTTTTCACCAATCAGATACACACTTGACATCTCCAAGGAAATGGGTCCTTGAAGGATGTATCCTTCCTCACATTGACCTAAATCTAATCATCATAATCATCTTAATCAGAGTAGGTCTATTTAGGATGTATCCTTTCTCATGTCTAACCTAAAATCCAATCATCATGATTACCTGCAAGGGGTCCTTGTAGGATGCATCCTTCATCTTGACTGGCCTGAATCCATTCAGCATTCTGTATCATTTGATCTCTCTAGAAAAAGGTGTCTTTTGGTTTAATTTTTTATTTTTAAATTTGATTTTGGTTCTTGATTATCATTCCATATTTCTTTTGGTTGTTCTCCTCCTTAAGGTTTCCATGATTCTTTATATCATGGTATGCTATGAATGGATGCACCTGGGATAGGGAACTTGATCTTTTTGTTTTCTTCTTTTCATTCAGTTGGATATGACCCTTGCATGTATGTAATTTGTTTGGGTTTGCATGGTGCACTTTGGGAATGTCGTTTGCTTGTGGGATTTTTCTGCATCATTTCCACCATGGCTCCCCTAGGACTCATGAATGATGTTGGGCCAACCCCCTGCGTGTTTGTTGTGTCATTCCTCTACAACATCAATGATAAGGCCTTGTGTTCCTAGTAACCTTGGCATGGTATCTAGCATTTCTATATCAAAATAAGTGCTCAAAATACATGGTGTTATTCCCTCCCAGAATACCCCTCGCTCTAGCTTCAAGAAAATCCCCCCATCCCCTCCCCATCAAAAGCAATCTACTCAACCCCATCAGCCATCTTATCCTATCAATCAAATCCTACCATCCCAACAATGATTCTAATCCTCCATCCCAGAAATGATCCCATACCTAATCCTCCACACCTCATCCCTCATCCTTGTTGAAAACTTGAATCCCACATCGCCTATCGTCACCCTCTTCTTCTTCTTCTTTCCCATTTCCTATCCCTCTTAGTTGTCTTTTCGAGACACCGTCAAGGCTTCACTATTTTTTCCTACCGCTCTCTTGAGGGGCCATCATCCTGGTCAAATTATATTCTAATTTTATCCTAATAATCACTCTGGGGAAACTTGATTGCCTACATAACATCTTCGCGTCGTCTATTATTTTAAACATCTTCAAAATAGCATTATTCTAAGACTATGTTGAAGAGGGGAAAAATGTAGACACCTAAATCTGATTAACACATCTAATCACATTTAGTGCCTTCTAGGAAATTGTCAACTAAGTAATTAGTCATCACCTAATTGATCTATTTTATCCTACTAGACTGATTAATTCATTTAATTAGCTATAGTCTGATTAATTATTAAATGACAACCAATGTCCTAATAGTTAATTAAATCTCCTTTCCTCTATTAGATTGAATAAATATACTTATTCATTTAGTTTAATTCATATTATTCTCTTTTCCTCCACTTGTGATTTAAATAGTTAAATCTATTCTATTTAAGGACATGGCTTCATAAACTTAAACCCTAACATAACCAATCCCAACCACCCAGCCCTGAGTTCAAACCCATTCCAACCCCTTCACACATACTAATCCTTCTTCATTATCTAGTTAACCTAATCAGTTAATTAACCCCTCCACTCATTCTCTCTCATCCCATCTCCATCTTCCTAATCACATATCTTAAACCCTAATCCTAATCCTAATCTCTCCCTAAGCTTGTCACATTCCTAATCCTTAGATTAGGAATTCAACTCTACCCCAAATTCAAACTTCTCAAGCTCTTTTAAACCCTAACCCTAATCCTAAACTCCTCCTAAGCTTGTCACATTCCTAAATCCTTGGATTAGAAATTAAACCCTTTCCCAAGGTCAAACTTCTCAAGCTCTATCTTATCCCTTCACCCATGCGTCATTAAGACACTCATAAATGCCTCATTAATGCCTCTTATAGCCCTCACTACTCACCTTATCCCCAGAGTCTTCTCTTATCCCTTTGAACATGCACTAAGATGGTCACATTCCTCATCCACTCTCCTTGTGACACTTGTCATAATGAGAGGCACTTACAGAAGCACAATCCTTGTGCTCTCTTCTAGGTTCATTTGAGCCCCTCTTTAGGTTTGCATCCCGACCACTCATTCAGATTCCATTTTCTTTTAAAAGGAACCTCATTCCTTCACAAATTTATCCCACCTTTTTATGTAGAGTTATAATGCTATTTTGACAGCAAATCATATCCCATCTTTTGAGAGAAAAGTTATAATGCCCATTTTGAATCCACATCTTGAAGAAACATCCACATCTTGAAGCTTGGAGCATCATCCTTGAGTGCACATCCACATCAACGGACACATCCAAAGATCATATGGAGCTTGGATTCTATTTTAGGGAGGTTTGCACTCCTTAGTTTTTTATGTTTTTCAATTTTTGTTTTATGTCTAATCATGTATGTATTCTTGGTCTTTTAAGTTATTGAGTATTTTAATATGATTATTATGCTCCTTTTATAACTGATTTTCCATAGCTCACATGTATTACCAATTATCAATTACAATTTCAAGTTTTTGGCAGCCTTTAGATACACCACACATTCAATTTAAATTAAGAACAATCAAACCTTTTTGACTTCTTCAACATGCTTCTAAAACTTGACTAAATCCATAACCTTGATCAATAAAATAGTAAATGATGATTACAAATTTGTTATTCCATGTCACCTTGACATTGAGATCATGAAAACATCCATTGCAACTAATTGCATCATCATTTCTCACCGATGTAACATCAAGTGTTCAAACCTATTCAAAACACTTTCTAACCTTCATAGAATAATTTTTTATTATTTAAAACTATACCTTGCATTAATCCAATCTTGTAGTAATCATAGGATCAATAAAATAGCATAGTCAAGATAATCATATCATGACCGCAACACTTGAATCCATTCCAATTTGATAGAACAATCAAATCATTCACTATCTTTCACTGCATGTTCTTATGTCTTCTTGGTTCCCCTTCAATCAATTATAACTTACTTTATTGTTGTTTCTGATGACATTATTTTGCCATTAGTATGCAAAGAAAACCATCAGTGACACCTACACTAAAAAATAGGATAAGATAAAACTGACAGAACATTTCAAAGTGTAAAACAAAGACACAATGCAAAGTGAAAACTGAAATTTCTAAGTGCAACCCGACAGGAGGAGCCTGATAGTAGAACCCGACAAGCAAAAAATGATGCAAACTAACAAGAAGAAAAGAGAGGAACCCGACATAGAAAGGGAACCTGACCAACAAACTTTCTATGAAAACTGCGCATCAGACACCAAAACTCACTTACATCCCAAGAAATGTGGATCTGACTTCCACGTCAGATAAAACACTTGTGTTTTATATTTAGAGATTTAATTTGTTTTTTAAATCTATTTATTATGGAGAAAGTAATGTAATTGTAATTGTTTTAATCAGTCTAACTGATTAAAAACATGAAAACTAGGGATGAAGGTCAAGTTGTAAAACTTTGATCATAGAGTTAGTTTTGTGAGACGTGAAACTACATTAGGTCAATCTATCTTATAAATAGATGTTGTAAAAATTCACTAAACAAGATGAGAGGATGAATGTAGCCAATGAGCACATCTATGGATTAGACTGAGAGTTTCAAGGAGAAGAACCAAAAAGGTGAATTTGGTTATCAAGAACCAAGAATAGAGGCTACCAAGAAACAGAGGTATTATTTCATCACATCAGGTGATAGATTTATGCATGTTATGTTGAATGGATCAGTAATCAGCAATAGTAAGATTACATACACTCAGGTCAATGAGTAATTTTCTTACATTATAAAAAGTGAAGCAAAGTATAAAAATGCTTTCAAGGAAGGTGGATTTAACAATCCTTTGTAAATCTCTTAACCAAGTGCATACTAAATAGTGTTGCTAAAGCTCTTAATAGAGTAGACTTTAACCAGTCTCCACATAATAATCCTAATAGGGTAGATCATCATAAGTGATCAATTGTAAGCCTTAAGTAGCCCCTTCCAATCTGCAGATAGTGAATTTTTGTGAGTGTCATCCCCACCATAGTTTTTACCTTCTTACAGAGGTTTTCTGTGATATCATATGTTGTGTTATGTGTCAATTACTTTCATCAATGTTTCTATGAATGTATACAAACAATTAAGGTTATGAAATTTTATTACATGCATAAAGAAAGAACAACAGATAGATCGGTAAAGCATACAATCTGATTACATGGTTAAAGGTTAAAAGAGAAAAAAGTTTTAGAGGTACTAATTCACCCCTCCCCTCTTAGTACATACTTCCCATTAATTCTAACAATTAGTATCAGAGCTAGATCTCTTATTTGGAAAGCCTTAAGACTAAAGAGAAAAGATCATACAATGGAGAAGTACATACTTGACAAGAGTATTGAGAATAAGAAACTAGAAATTTAGATCTTCTATGAGCTGTATAAAGAAGCTAGAATCAAGATGAGACATCTATTAGATGAAAGAAAGATAATGACATCTCACTGTAGTGAAAAATATTACCATGAAGAAGAGATACCAGATTTCTTTGAGTCATTAGGATCTACAACTAGGAAAGCATTAGATACATCATAAGAAAGCATCACAAGTCTAGATGAAATCAATCAACATCTAGCTAGACAAGTAAAATCTCTGTAAATCAGTCAAGAGACACAAATGGTAATAATGATTGATGTCATGAACAATGCTAGACAAGCTGAGAAAGAAAGAAAACTAGCTATTGATGATAGAAGGAAGATTACTGAAAAGATACTAGAGAAAGAGTCAGAATTACAAAGACTAACATAACATCGTCATGAAATTACAAATCAGATTATTCTTATGAGTCAAGAGGCAAATGGAATGCATACATAACTCATTGAGAGAATAGAAGCTATCAATGAGCTAAGGGAAGAAAATGAAAAGATGAAACAATAACTAAGAATTCAACAAAAAAATAGTGAAATTATCAAGAGAGATGAAGAAAGCAATAAAAGAATGGATGATTTTCTTGATGGACAATGAAGAGCCAACATCAACATCGGCCTAGGCTATACCAAGGAAGGAGAATCACCAAATAAAATTTATCTAAAGAATGTCTATGCAAATCCAAGACCAAGAAAGATGACATGCAATCACTGTGGAAGGCAAGGCCACACATCAAATATATGCAGGACAAAAATGAAAGGTATTCCTAAATCCACATATTCATTCATAGGATTCTGTTATAAATGTAACAAGAAAGGACATGAAGCATATTAATGTAAATCTGAGATGAAACAACCAAAGAAAGAAACCTACTTGGACAAATATTGTCCTACTAGCAAAATGCATGGGCACACAACTCTTGAATGCTGGAAAAAGAAAAGGCAAGCATGGAAGCCTAAGAGTCAAGAAACTGCCTATCAACCAAAAAGATTCAGTAACCAGTATTTATGGGATTACAACACATGGAAAAAATATACAACATGTGGAAGATTTGGTCACATTGCTGCAAACTATATGAGACAATGGACAAGAAATTCTAGAGGTTAGGCTAACCCCGGAATGACATATCTACACTGTCATAAAGCTGGTCATCTCAAGAAAGACTGCAAAGACTGAATGACGGAGACCAGAACATTCACTAATGGAAATACCATTGAAGACATCTGGAAGATGAGAAACAAAATGTGGAGGAAAGATACTAAGACTGATGAAGCTGGATCGAGCAATGCAATTGGTGACACTGTGTCCAATGGATCTGGTTACATCACCACCCCCACCTAAGAAGAACAAGTAAATATGGAACTTTATTATACCCAAGTCATATTTTACATTAGTTCTATCATATATTGAAAAATGCCAAATTAGCATAAGTAAAGATGCATCATGGTATTACTTTTTATGAATCTATGAATTCATTATCATCGGTTAAGACATACCAAAAAGCATCGGTGAACTTTCAAAGATTAAGCTGCTAAATGCTTGCCAAAACCCGTCAGTCATCACAAAGTTGACAGTGTTGACTTTCCTATACACCAAAATCCACCGGTAAATAATGCAAGTTATTAGTGACCCAAAAATTGCATCTTCACCAAAAGAGTTAATGCATCAACCAATGATTTTGTCTTTGCACACCAAAGAGTTGTTGAACATTTATGACATGACCTAGGGAAAAAAGGTCTATAAATAGATGATGACGGAGCTCATTTTCAGACAATGACTTGAGAAGTGAAACATAGAGAAAAATAGAGAGCAAAAGGTGATTCATTCGTATAGCACTTCGAACTCGAATCTTTGCACTCCTACAGATCCCGAACCGTCACAAAGATAGAAGTAAGTAACAAGGAAAACCAAGAACTCTGTTTTATCATTTTCCAAAACCCTAAATCTGAAAATGATAGTGATAACTTCAAGAACATCTAAAATCAAAAGTGCCAATGATACAAAAATCAAGCTAATCAAAAACAATACTTGCAAGGAACCAAAGTACAAAATATGCCTGAAGGTTGCCTCACAACCCGATGATTCTGGAGCATGTTTAGGTATACCACCTAGGGTTTTATTGATTGAAGATGTTAGGTATTATTTTAATTGCAAGATAGCAGAGTTAGGTGTTCTCAAAGTTGAGGAAGCTTATAAGAAGGTTTGCAACAAGGATGGAACCCTGAAAGAAGAGCACAAACATATAGAGGTCAAAGGGCTAACAAATTCCCTATTCTTCTTGAAGGAATTCAAAACTGAGTGGATTCAGTTAGTATTGAGTAGGGTACATGACCAAAAGTTGTGGCTCGATGATCCCAAGCCGATCACCAAAGATGTGATCCATGTCATTACAAGTTATCCAATAACCGTTAAGCCTAAGGCATTAAAGCACCCATCAAGATTCGACATTGAGAAAACCACTGATGAACAATGGGATGGTAGAGGACTAAAAGTCACCACCATCACTAATGATGAACTCAAATTCGGTGCATGTGTGTTAGGGTAAAATATTTACCAATCTAGCAAATGGGAAAATATAGCATTAGGGGCAGTAGACACTGCACACAAAATAGTCAAGAAGGGACTACAACTAGATTTGTCATAATTATTGCTAAGGAAATTGGATGAAAACATGAGAACAATAAGGTCTACCAAGACAAACTCATGTAATTTTGGTTCTTTGTTAATGTGCATATTATTTTACTTTCAAGAATCATTCCCTTCCATCTGTAATGTCCAGTGGGACAATACCAGACCAGTCACCATTCAAATTGGTGAACTCATCAAGACACTTGTGGATAATTTTGAATCAGTGATGGATGAATACTTCAATGTATTCAAGAAGAGAATGCAGAAACATATGAGATTACCAGAATAATAGGTAGAAAATTATAAAATAGATATATGTTTCATGGTTGACACAGACTTCACATACATATAGCATGTTGTACCAAGAACATCATGGCTACAACCACTTGACTATGAAGTGAACATAGATCAAGCATCCAATGCAATTGATGCATTAATAAATGAGCCATTAGATAAAATAAAACCCAAGTTCAACACTTATGAAGAAGCCAAAGAAAGTATAAAAACTAGCTTGGTTGTAAAGAAGATAGACAGGAAGAAGGATAAAATGGTCAAGAAATTGAAGAAAATACTATCAGCAATAAAAGAGGAGGAGACCAAATAGAAATAATAAACCAAGTGATAGTCACCCCTTGGTGAAGCTGGGAAGGAAAGTGACTCTAACTCTGTAGAGTCAAATACACCAATACCTTCACTAGCTAAGAATCCTAGAACTACAACTACTACAAGGAAAAGAATTCAAAAAGCTAAGGACACAAGTCCTTCACAATTGAACAAAGTTTAAGTAAGGACCTATAAGAGGAAAAGTGAAACACAGAAAAGAGAGCCAACAAAAAGAAGAAAGTTCATTAGAACTAAGGAGGACATTGAGGACATCGAACATGAAGAATTTGTTCAAAAAGAAAACAATAAAATACTTGAAACAATTGATGAAGTGTGTGCCTCAATTATTAATTCAGGCATAGTAAATAGTAGAAAGGTCAAGAAATGGTTAACATTGGATCCCTTAGATCAAAATAATATTGAGGAGGCAATCATAAAGATGATGTGCATATACAAATACCTCCCAATACAAATGATAAACAATATGCCCAAAGAAATTCAAGATAGGATATCGACAAGATGGACATTTGCCTTCAACTCTGAGAAAGAAATCGGGGAAAGATCCCTAGTATCAGTCATGCTTCCTAAATGGAAAAAGGAGGAGATCAAAGAAATGATGAAGATTCATTCCAAAAGTTTCTCACCAAATTTGAGAGCCTACCAAGTGCTTAAAGGACATCTATTAGACCTAGATAGAAAGAGTGAATCCGATTGGAGAAAAATACTTGGCATTCCTAAAAAGGATACAAGTCTCGAACCACAAAGAGCTCTTACTGAGAATCAAGAGACCAAGGATGATTAGCCTACTCAGAGCATCGAGCCAATTACCATAACTGATGTAGAATTGGACACCATAGGCAACAATAATATGGATGTTGGAGATGAAACATGGCTTGATACAACTATGGAAAATACAATTATTGACATAACCGATGGCAGTGCTGATGATATTAAGGCAAATGAGGATGTTACTATTGCAGCAGATCAACCAAAGGAACAAGATAAATCTTTTGACACTGCACAGGTAGACACACTAGGAAAAATTTAATTATTGATACATACTATCAATATAATCTCAGAAAAAGAGAAGTCAACTAACAAAGATTCAAGAATTCCTGAGGATACATGGGATGAAGGAAAGAAACACAACCCCGATCACTAGAATGTCATTAGAGACACTCAAAATTTAACTGATACTGACAAGGTTGTAAAAGGAGACATAAAGAAAATAGATGGAGACAATAGTGAGAAGGATGCATAGAAAAGGGAGGATGAATTACATAAGGATACCAATGAAGGAGCTAAATCAAAAGATGGCACTCCTGAGGAAACCAAAAAGGTTGCTGCAAATGATGTCAAGGTTGATGTGGAGATGTCCACTCAAAAATAACAAGCTGATACCGAGGCACAACAACAAAAAGGGACATAACCCCCAATCACTTCATCCACCACATCAGACCAAGCTGAGAATTTGGCTATGGTTCTACATTCAAGTGGATCTCAGAAGAAGAAGAAAACATAGAAGACTAAGTTGGAAGTCACTCTAGATGAGATAATTGAGATACCTAAGTGTGACCCAACTATGTTATATTATGAATCACTAAAAGAGTATGGTGAGATATGCCAAAGGAAGGCACTACATGAGAAGCTAAGGAAGGAACACCAAGAGTCCATGGTACTAGAGACAACTAGGGACATCTTGAATCAGATTGTACCCGATGTTGATGTTGATAACAATACACCTATCCTTGATCAACTAGCCACTCTCACCAAGGCCATCACAATGTAGAATGTTGATGCAGAAAAGGCAATTAAGGAGAGAGAAGAGAGGAAATATCCATACAAACTTATGGAAAATATCAGCCAAGAAGTGGAAGAGAAAAAGGTAAAGCATTCAGAGTTAGCAAGTAAATTAGATCCAATAATTGCTTAAGCTATTTCCTTGATACAAAAACTGTGCACACTTGATAAATTCACTAAGGAAAATAGTGATAAAATAACAAACTTAGATTCTGATCTAGCTACAAGTACTAAAGGCTTAACCACTGATGACAAAGCAATAAAATTGCATTATTAGAAAATTGTTGAAATCAAACTGTTAAGACAGGAACTGTGGGAAGAAGAATCACAATTTAGGGAAGAGGTTATTGAGATCCAAGCTCAACTCCTATAAAATCTTACACTACTTCAACAACATATTGGTTCAACAAGGTAACTAATAGCCACCCCTAAGATGTCTTTAGCAGACAACATCTATCATATGCATGCAAGGATCAAACTCGAGCACATGGCTCTAGATCAACTGAAGGACAAATGTGAGAATGTGATTGAGGAGATGAAGTCCTCGCACTCATTTTTTTGATAAGCTATAGGTATACACCTTTTCCCTTACTATCAAAAAACCATGAAATTAATGATTTGTATAGTATAACTTAAAGATGACAACTATACAGTACAAAGAAAATAAATAAAAAATAATGATATGATATGATATGTACAACACAAGGTAAAAAGTAACAAAGTATCATGTACATACACTTATAATATACTGACATATGCATTTGGGGAGTCATGAAATGACTAAGGAATATATATGGTGTACATACTAAACACTTTGTTAGTATTTTACACATATTAGTTTTTGATACTAATGTCAAAGGGGGAGATTGATGACATTATTTTTCCATTAGTATGCAAAGAAAAACATCGGTGACACCTACACCGAAAGATAGGATATGAGAAAACCAATTGAAGAGTTCAAAGTGTAAACCGAAGACACAATGCAAAGTGAAAACTGAAATTGCTAAGTGCAACCTGACAGGAGCAAATTGACAGTAGAACCCAACAAGCAAAGCATGATGCAAAATGAAAAGTAGAAAATAGAGGAACCTGACATAGAAAGGGAACCTGACCAACAAACTTTCTATGCAAACCGATCATCAGACACCAAAAGTCAGTTACATCCTGAGAAATGTGGATCTAACTTCCACGTTAGATAAAACACTTGTGTTTTATATTTAGAGCTTTAATTTTTTTTTAAATCCATTTCTTGTAGAGAAAGAAATGTAATTGTAATTGTTTTAATCATTCCAACTAATTAAAAACATGTAAACTAGGGATCAAGGTCAAGTTGTAAACCTTTGATCATAGAGTTAGTTTTGTGATACGTGAAACTACATTAGGTCAATCTATCTTATAAATAGATGTTGTAATCATTCACTAAATAGGATGAGAGGATGAATGTACCCACCAAGAAAATCTATGGATCAAACTGAGAGTTTCAAGAAGTAGAACACCAAAAGGTGAATTTGGTTATCAAGAACCGAGCAACAGAGGTATTATTCAATCACATTAGGTGATACATTTATACATGTAATCTTGAATGGATCTATAATAATCAATAATAAGATTTCATACACTCAGTTCAATGATTAATTTGCTTACATTCTAAGAAGTGAAGCAAAGTATTAAAATCCTTTCAAGGAAGGTGGATTTAACAATCTTTTGTAAATCTCTTTACCTAGTGCACAATAAATAGTGTTGCTAAATATCTTAATAGAGTAGACTTTAACAGGTCTCCACATAATACTCCTAATAGGGTAGATCATCAGAAGTGATCAAATTGTATGCCTTAATCGGCCCTTTCCAATCTGCAGAGAGTGAAGTTTTGTGGGTGTCATCCCCACCACAATTTTTACCTTCTTATTGAGGTTTTCAGTGATATCATATCTTGTGTTATGTGTCAATTACTTTCATGAATTTTTCTATGAATGTATACAAACAATTAAGGTTATGAAATGCTATTACATGCATAAAGAAAGAACAACAAATAGATCGGTAAAGAATATAATCTGATTACATGGTTAAAGGTTAAAAAGAGATAAAAGTTTTAAAGGTACTGATTCACCCCTCCCCTCTCAGTACATACTTCCCATTAATTCCAACAATTTCTAGCTTATACAATCATACAAAATGTATCTAGAGCCATCCCTAAGTCTCCAACAATGATCGCACACTCCAATTCTTCCCACAACACAAAATTCATTGATAGTCATACTTAACACCACATTAGGGGCACTGCCAACAAACACAACACCAAGTCGACATGAATGACAACACAATAAGTGATCTTAGTGTCATCAAACCTATATGATGGGGAGCTCACCAAACCTATATAATTGGGAGCTCTACCTAACAAGAGATTTCTTGGTCTTTGCAAGGCCTTTTATATGACCTTTCTAGGGTACTTATCTCTACCCTAACTAGAGGACACTCCTATAATTCCTCTTCTCCTACTAGGGCTCTCCACCAACATCAAACTCTCTTCAATCCTTCTCTACTCAACTGTGCATCCATAGGCTCAATTCAAGTAACTATGCTCCCAAACTATTCTTGGTAATAGAAATAGGTGTTCACACTATTTACCCTTCACCTTCAATCAATCTTGACTCATTTTGATAGGTTCCTTCATAGATTTCCCATCAAGTTCATATTTCCCCATTTTCTAGCCCTTGTAGCTTTTTTAGCCCAATTAGGCCTCCTAAAACCACCAAAATTGGAATATCTTCCAATCCACCAAAATTAATATGTATTATTTCTAAGGACCTCCTAGGATTCAATAATTCCTAGGTCTTAGGTCTCCAAAGTGTCTGTACATAGGACTTTCAGAAAGCCCCTATTTTTAAGGGTTTAGTGGGCATATAGACCAATCTATCTTCTTTTCTCTCACCAAGTTCTCTAATGGACTCCTCCACACTCATCCTTACATACACATTACATTTTCATATTTACCTACACTCTCCAACTCATGATTGGCATCAACAAATCCATTAAACAAGGCTTCTTGCCTTTCCAAGAGTGAAAACTCCTAACCAGATACCTTTGTACTCTCCTAGGGCATGCTTGCATAAATAGATCCCATTTATAAAACAAACCCTAAAGCCATATTTATACTATGTACAGATTTATCTTCTTGATTCCAAGTGGCCATTGAGATTCAACCACGGGAACTCAAGAAGGAGCCATATTTACATGGTTAACCTTGTTCAGGACAGCAAACTACAAGAACTTAAAGAATTTACAAAATGGAAAATAAATTAACCAACTTATCAACTCCACAAAGCTTAATTAAATAAAAATAACTAACACTTCAATGCATTAAAGTAGACCATTCAATCCAATAAGGTTGGGTGATGGCTCAAAACTAGTCTCGGTATCACAAAACAGTGCTTCCACTAAGTCAGTCCATACAATCTAACAACCAACCCCACAAATAGGGTTTGGGTAACCTTATATAGTCCACCCCCACATGCTCAGACCCTAAGGTTGATATTTGGACCAATTAAATGCCAAATGAAATCCCTTGGATGTAACCCATACAAAACTTCAAATGGAATCTTACTAGTAGTCATGTTTGAACTGTCATTATAGGCAAACTCTGCTTGAGGGATGACTTGTTCCCATTCTTGCCCATACTCCTTGGTTAGGAACCTTAGAAAATTACCAAGTACTTTGTTAATCACCTTTATTTTTCCATCCATTTGAGGATGATATGCAGAGCTATGTGCCAAGTTGGTTCCCAATCTTTTCCATAATGTTTTCCAGAAGTGTCACATAAATTTCACATCTCTATTAGATATAGTAAATTTTGGCAAACCATGTATCCTTACTATTTCTTTAAATAAAAGATGAGCAATATGACTGGCATCATGAGTTGTTTTACAAGGGATAAGATGACTCATTTTACTAAATATATCTACTACCACAAACACACTATCCAAACCAGTTGGTGTTCTTTGTAGCCCCACTATAAATTCTATACTTATGCACTCCTAAGGCCTATTAGGGATGGGAAATGGATGATAGAGCCATACATTTGAATATGTTCCTTTTTCCTTTTGACATACCCCACATTTCTCAACATACATCCTTACATCCTTCTACATTTTAGGCCAATGATAAAATCTTTCCACAAGATCTAGGATCTTAATTAACCCAAAGTTCCCACTCAAACTACCATTATGCTTCTCTTGAATGAGGTTATCCCTCATGGAACCCCTTGGAACACATAGTTGTTTTCCCTTAAACAATAATCTATTATGCAATGTATAGTCCACATACTCACTATGGAAATGGTTATCAAAATTAGTGCATACCTTGTCGATCCCTGAGAAATCTGCATCTCCTTCATATAGATCCTTGAATCCTTCAACTCCTGTGCTCTGCAACTTTATTTCTTAGAAAGTGAGAAATCTCCTATTGAGTGCATCTGCAACTTTGTTGTTCACTCCCTTCTTATTCTTCATTGTAAATGTGTATGACTACATAAATTCCATCCACTTTATGTGTCTCAAACTGAGTTTCTCTTGTGTATCGATGTAGCTAAGAGCTTGGTAATCTATGTATACCACAAATTATTTTTGCAACAAATAGTGCCTCCGCTTCTTGAGAGCTTGAACCAATGCATAAAGCTCCAAGTCATAAGATGAGTATCTAGACTTTTCCTCATTTAACCTTTCACTAAAGAAGGCTACTAGGCTTCCTTCCTGACTTAGGACTGCACCCACTACTATATTGGTAGCATCACATTCTACAATGAAAAATTTGTCAAAACTTGGCAAAACTAGAATGGGTCATGTAGCCAAGTTTCTTTCTTCAATCTCTCAAATCCTTCATTGGCTTCCTTGGTCCATATGAACTTTTTCTTGACTCCACCCTTTATGGTATCTAGGATAGGTGCAAAAATTTCACTGAATCTCCTCACAAAATTTCCATAAAACTGAGCCAAACCATGGATGCTTCTCACTTCTGTCCCTATTTTGGAGTAGGCCAACTTAAGATTGCTTCAACTTTGCTTTTATCAATTTTTAGATCACCTTGGGAAACTAGAAACCCTAAATAGACAAGTTATTGTTTCATTAATTCACCTTTCTCAAGGTTAATGGTTAGCTTCTCTTTTTGGAGTTTCTTCAACACAATCTCTAGGTGTTTCATATGCTCTTCTTTGGTTTTACTAAAAATGAGGATATCATCTAGGCAGACTGCTACAAATACACCTATTTAATCCTTCAATACTTTGTTCATGACCCTCATAAAAGTACTAGGTGCATTTGTAAGCCCAAATGGCATTACTAACCACTCATAGAGTCCTTATATGTTTATAAAGGCATACTTCCACTCATCCCCCTCTTTCATCCTAATCTGATAATATCCACTTTTAAGGTCTATTTTTGAAAAGTACTTAGCACCCCCAAGACAATCCATCAAGTCTTCTATTACAGGAATAGGAAATCTATACCTAATTGTTATCACATTTATTTCCATAGAATGAGTATACATTCTCCACTTACCTCCCTTTTTAGGAGCCAATACCACTAGAAAAAAAATGGGCTGACGCTCTTTCTTATCAAACCTTGGTCCGAAAGCTCTTGAACTTGCCTTGCAATCTCCTTGTTTTGTTCTGGTGTCATCTTGTAAGAAAATTTGTTAGGCAATGATGCCCCTGGCACAAAATCAATCTAATGACTGGTTGTCATTTTTTGAGGTAGTGTAGTTGATGTCCCATCACATATGATGTCTTTGACTTGATCCAACATTTGTCTAACTTCTGTAGGCATATGTGTCTCATTGGGTGTCTCTTCCTCCTTTGGTTTCACAAGGATAGCATAACCAACTCCATCTTCCTCCTTCATTTCTTTCAAGAATTATTTTCCACTCATTAAGAGTGTGTTGGTGTCCTTCCTTTCCACTATATCCTCCTATATCAAGGACTGAATATTATAAGTGACTCAATTCTTCTTGAATGAGTACTTGTTCTCCTTTCCATGGTGGACTTCTTATTTTTCATACTTCCATGGTCTTCCAAGAAACATATGGAAAGCATCCATTGGTAGCACATAACAAAGTATCTTTTCTTGATACTTCCCTATGGTGAATTCAACCCATACTTGTTCATTGACCAATATGTTTTTCACCTTGTTCAACCAAGTTAATGTATAAGGGTTAGCATGGGGTATCTTGTTCAACTTTAACTTCTACACTGCCTCCTCTGAGATCACATTATTTGTTGACCCTGAGTCTATGATTAATCTACATACTTTGTCATTATTCTTGCACTTCACCCTAAAGAGTTCTCTCCTTTGTTTGTGTTCTTCTTTGTTAGATTCTTTGATCAAGATCCTCCTAAGCATTAAGTTCTCTCCTTTCTCTGAATCAAGACTTATCTTAGATTTCTTAGTAATTTATTTTTCTTGCACATATGCAATATTCTTTTCTCCTTGTGAAAATGATGGCTTATCCGGACACCTATAGGAATGGTGGTGCAATTGTCCACAGTTATAGCATTTCATTGAAGCAAAATGTGAGCTTCTTCCAAAAACACCATGTTTACCTCTTCCACCACTGTGATAGCTTCTTCCTCTGCCATAGTTACCTCTATTTCTTGGCTCACTTGTTTGTTCAATGAGCTTGGAACCTCCTTGACCTCTGGTGCCATTTCTTCTTCCACTAGAACCTCCTCTATGTCCCCCTCTAGAGTCTCTACCTCTTCCTCTACACCTAGAGCTTGAATCTTGCTTCTTTCTAAGTTTTTCTTCCACCTTAAGGGCCATTTGAAAACAACCATGGATAGAAGTTAAGGTAAAGAGGCTTAGTTCCTCTTGAATGTTCCACCTAATTCCATTAAGATACATAGCTACTTTTATGTTTTATATCACTTGCACTTTGGCACCATTACATTTGACCCTAAATTTTTACCTAAATTTCCCACCATGCATTACATTTGTTTTGCTTGGTTAGAAAATGGAAGGAAAACTTTGATTTTTTTTAATCCATTCCCGTGTTGGTCAAAATTATGACAACCAGGACATTTTGTCATAATTGCGACAAACACAATCAATATAACTAAAAATAAGGTTTCATTTCAATTCATTGTGATTATGCATCGAAGAATAGTTGAAGGAGGGAATGAATAGACGACATAGAGTACATATGCGTTGAAGTGATTGAACCAACACCATCTGTGCATGATCAAACGGAAGGCATATTTGTTTCAGACTTACATAAAATTAGGTTGGTATTGATGAACAATTTATAGACTCACATGTGTTCTCATTCTATTGGTATTGTGTTTATCCAGCGTTAAACTATTTGTCAATTTGCAGCAATATGGGTTACAAAGTGCTGTTAGTTTTCAATTCGAGTAACCCAATTAGGGTTTCTTTGTCTCGTATGAGATGAATAAATTGCATATGGATTTTGTGTGACAAACCTAGCACCAAATGAATCATGACAAACCTAGCATTTGCAGAGACGTTGATTTGGATTTTCACTCACACATTTCACTGCATTACCCATTGACCATTTGACCATTTGTTAGTAGGGAGGAGGAATAGCAAATAAATTAACCATTGGAACTTCAAACCAACTTGTTGTTTGTACACAAAACTACCAGGAACAGTCAACACAAGGACTGAGAAACTACACAGATAATATAATCTTTACATAGAATGAGCAACAACTTAGAACACCATCAAATGACTAAATTTCCTATCAATATTGCACTTTGGATTTTTTACTAGTAGCCTCTTTCCCCGTTGACACAGATTTTGGATCATTGAATGCCTTATGATTCACCCTTGCCTCACACACCAATGTGGTATTAACCAATAACAACTCATTCATGTATTTATGTTAAGTAGGTAGAGGATTTCACAAGGAGTTTTTAATTAGCTATTTTTCGGTAAGATTTAACCCATGTGGATTTTAGTCATCTCCAAGATGACCAAATGACATTAATGAGACATCATACTAATGACAATTTCCCTCATATATATATTGGTAATAATTACAAGGCAAGG
>MU223187.1:1724834-1735636 GCA_018584345.1 Thuja plicata | reverse complement strand
TTATCCTTTAGAATCTCAATTCTATGTTGTAGTATGCCTTTCAATGCCTTCAAAGCAATTGCATTTCCCTTTTCTTCATATACCTTTTGTTCCATAGCCTCTTCTGATTTAGGCTTATCTTCAATTTACATTGGTGCTGGTTGTGCAAGTACATATACCACCTCAGGCTTTGCTTCTAATTCTTCTGTTAATGTCTTGATCGGCTGATCCCTCTGGTTTAATTGTATGTGGCACATATCCCTGTCCTTAGACAATGCACTTGTTTCTTCCAAAAAAGTACTATACCTCTCAGACAATTGTTTAGTCTTGTCTTCATTCAGGTGAGCGGAGTGTGTCATAATCTGTTAGATTTCTAAGTCCCCTGTATTCTGTACAGACCACACCATTTGATTACCCACCATATTTTCTTGAATATTTACTAACTGGGGCTTTTGGTCCTTTGGGCTTAGGCTCCACATTGCAAAAGCTTGGGATTTTGGGCTATACCTAAATCCTTTTATCATATCTCCCATCTGGACCTCACTAGCCATTTTGAGATCTGGCTGTTTTCTAATTTGGTCTATGATGAAGGCAGATGCCAAATCCCATCCCTCAGCCAATAATATTCCACTTCCCAGCACCATCTTCCTGGCATCCTTGAGTGAAATATCCTCATTTTCAGGGTCATAATTCTTTAAAGCTACTAGGGCTTCATTTGTTATTGTTTCTTTCCCATCAACTATTAATTGGGCTCTGAGCTGCTCTATTTTATGCCATCTTAGGAAGTCTTTAAACTCCTCTATTTTAACGTAGCTATCATCATCTAGAAACTTTTGTTGATGAAGCAATCTTTCATTAACACAGGTCTTGAGTGGCATCTCAACATCATCTTCTAGGTTAGGCTGTTGCTTCTTACCTTCCCTGATTTCCTTTCTTAGGTTATGATCATATAACCTAGTGCCAGGTACTAAGGCCTTGGCCTTATCTTTTTTCTTACTTTGTCCTTCCACTGAAGGCTTCCCTAATTCCAATTTCTGCCTCTTTGCAGCAGGCTCCTCTACATCATCAGGCTGGGTAGCAACTGTCAGACCGATAATATTACCCTCTGCTCCTTGCAACTGTGGGATCTCAGCCATTTCTTGCTCTGAGGCTTGTTGTGGTGAAGGATACATAGTAGGACGTGCATAATCACTTTCACTACCACTATCATATTCTGACTCTGAGTGTTCAGGTGTCTGAGCACCTTTCTTGTCAAGGACAGTATCCATTTTCTCTATAAGCACATAATAGTTGTCTATCATGGCCTTAATTCTATCAAAATATGGGAGATCAGGGTAAAAACCCCCGAAAGACAGCCCATTTCTCTTTATTTGCTTCTTCAACTTTAGCAACTCCTAGATTCTCAGTCTTCTACTATGGATATCATCTTCATCCAAGATATTCCTTGCTGCATCTTCTTCTATGCACTCACAGTGGAAATTCATATTAGGGATTGTAGGTGTATATAATTTCCTACCCTGTGCCATGAAGCCTTCTGTATCAATGTATCTATAAGGGGCTTCCCCCATCCTATATTTCTCCAACCATTGACCCACTGCATTAATGGCATTCTTGCCAATTGTAATGTTTAAAATCTTGAATTGCCTAGGGGTTATAGTCCCCTTCTTGTGCGATGCAAAGTGCTCATTATCTGTTAATAATAACTGCCATATGAATTTCATTGCAGCCACTCTTGCAGGCACATGATACGGTAATAAATGAGGTGGGTGAATACACCCATATACTCTGATAATGGTATAATTCTCCTCCAAGAAGAAATCACCCCAATTATGTTTTCTAGGCCAATTATCTATATAATCACAGGGCCTGAGCAGTTGTATGATCTTCAATGGGACTCTTGTCCCTCTTGTTCCCAAACTCTGCACCATTGGATACACAATCCAATTCTGAAAAGCACAGTAGTCACACTCCCTAGAAGTTTAATTCCAAACCCTCACCCAAAATTGGATAGGATTTGGTGCTGACTGGTAGAATCTCTAGGGAGTTAGATTATTAATGTCCATGATTACAAAATTGAAGTACAAGAGGAGATGAATAAGGACTGAGTAATGCAAAATTTTAGGTTCCTTCTCCTTTGGATTCTTTCATCTTTTGTGGGTTGCAATGAAACCCTCCTGCATTTCATCAATTATGTGCTGTATATAATCATAACTGGTGCTTGAATGCACCTCTTGTCAGTCTAGCACCATCATCAGGATGCCAGCATTGATTTTTTCTGCATCTCCATCTCTTCCTAGCACTCTACACAGAGCATAAGAGATATACTTAATGTAGAAGTGTAGATCCTTATAATAATAGGATTTGTCTCGTCCATAGGATCTAAGTACTTTTTCACTTCTTTCAACATGTATTTCTGCAATAAGCCTTTAGCAATACCAGGCTTCGAACTATATCTCTTCTCCTACTTTGTCATGTCAATTTTAGTAGACATGGTACTAAATAAGCCAAAGGATTGCATGAATGAATTCCTATTCAAAATTAAAAGGGCAGTGCCATCATCCCTTTTGATGTTCTTTGTCAAAATATCATAGTGATTGTCTAGGTCTAAGAATAGGTCTATATCTAGGAAGACATTAGGAACAAGTAACCTAGCCATTCCACAGGTCCAAGGGTTTGATACTGGGATGGGCATATCATAATTCTCACAGAAATAATTGAAAAGGGAGAAACCTATTGTGCCTGGAGTCATAGAATATCTAATGTCCTTGTACTCATCAAGGAGAACATTAGCATTAGCCTTCTTATTCTGCGTTGAACCAGGCAGGAGACAGAGGAATTCATCAAAAAAACTCGTCTTTCCTTTCTTTTCCTCTTCACTTCCTCGACTTGTCAAAGCAACACTCATAGCCCTGCTCATACTTGAAAAATGTTGAATCTCTTACTCTTTACTGATATTGAAACAAATCTATCTCAGAGATCAACTGACTGTCCTGTGCACAATTTTCTAAAATTTAGAACTCTTTGATCAACTTTGGAAACACTGCAAACTGAGCAAAATATCTCTTTTTCTGAAAACATAATAAATTGGGATCTGAAAACTGAAAACACGGTGAATGCAAATGAATGCACCATCAACTCCTTATAGCCATCATTCAGAGTACGCAGCTCATAATTTAGAAACATCAGTTCTATCATTAATTCGACATGCTGTGATCTTGAATGAAAACCTAGTCGTAGTTCCTGAGCTTGACAGGAAATCAAATTTTCAAAAATGAATCCTCAGAACAATCATACAACATTTAAAAGAGCTGACATGTCACACTGTGATTCGTTAACTATCTTACATCTCAGCTACTCTTTTTGCACAGTAATCAAAATGCAAGCCTGTGATTGGTTACCGAGCAATTCATATTGTCACATCAAAAACTACCTCCATTTTAGATTTTAGGATCAGGTGACTGCACGACTGCACAAAGTCTCTTTGTCATGGGCCTCTATCACTAACCCATGGTTTATCTTGAGACATAGTGACAATGCATTTTCTTACCTTTGGCTGACACGAGTCACGATCTGGCGATCACGCGACCCAACTGAAATCATAGTTGCTGAAAGTTAACATTAACTCAGTATCCTTTCTGAGACCTTGTGACTAACCATTGCCTTTAACCTTTTACAGTTATCTCCTAGTCACCTAATGTTTTCATTTCATGTCAAGACTATGCGACCATACCCAGTCGCCCAATCGCGGAATACAAGTCCTGAGTGTTTAATTTTACCACAACAGGTTATATGCGCCTTTTTTCCACTTCTGATGACTACACGACATACCTTAATCACCAAGTCAAGAGGAATTTTCCCTTTGGGCACTTTTCTTCTTAGAATTTGTGACCACCGTTAGATCCTCTGATCTTTATATCCTACGGTCGTCGCTTAATCACCGAATGTTTCTTACATACCCTTTAATCTTTCTCAGACACCGCGACTGAAGGGAAAGCACTTAGTAATAAGGTCGCTGAGTCCATGTTCTCCTTCTGGCGACCATACGATAATTCTTTAACAGCTACTCGCCTCATGACACATGCCACACAGTCATTTGTTCACTTACTACATAATGGAGAACTGAGTCATCATCTTGTTCTGGCGACATCCTAACTATACATTACTGAAAACCTCAGATGGTCAGTCGCTGAGTCTCGGTCAAAATCTCTTAACCACTGTTCCATCTTGATACCTCGCGACTAAAGGCCTTGCTTAACCTTTTAACTTTGGATTCATTTGGCAATAAAGCGACATGAAGTAATCGCGAAGTCTGAAGATATCTTCATAACTGTTGATAATTTCCCGTGATTACCTGACTAAGCATTGGGTCCCTTTTGTATAAAGCCTTATGATATAATTATCTTGCGACTAGCCAACATGAAGAAATCGCTAAGTCTCGTAATGCCAAAGGAATATGCTGAACATGAATGAGACCACGTGACAAAAGGAAAACACGAAGTTGGGAAGACTTATGGAATATTCATTTGGAGTAATACGACGAGGCGACTTAATTAAAACACACACCTTAAGTGGATAGAAAAAGTAACATTGAAATAAAAGCGCCATGACCTAGGGTTTACTTTTAACGTTTAACACTTGGAAAGATTAGGGTTTCCATGGTTTTGTAAATTAAGGTAAGTTTAGACTTGAAAACCTGAAAACTTGACACAAGTAAGGCCACAATGAACGAGAGATAGCCAAACTTAAAAACACCAGATCACAGAGAAAAGATCAGGGAGCTACGAAAACTGCCAAAACAAGAAATACAACCAACACAATATTTTATTGAATCCCTCTATATCAACATCTTCTCCCAAAAGAAATGCCTCATCACTAGGCATCTTGGTGTCAAATTCATTTTTCCAGGCATCTACAGTCTTCACTTGGTCATCGTCTCCCCTTAAGGAAGGAATAAACCTATTAAAATCACTTGAAAAGAGCTCAACTTAACCTCTATCTGATTTAATTTTCCATTAAAGAATGAGAGAGCAACATTGACTCTTTTGATCTCATCTTCAACTTCAGTCACTATTTCAGGAAAATCTAGTCTTATGGCTTGTAAAGATGCTAACTTTTCAAACAAATTTGCCCTAGTAGACCACTTAGTAAAGTAAGGGTTTAGAATGGCAAGGTACCCCATTACCTCCGTATGCAAAGCTGGCAACTTGTTGTATGTATTGATTATAATATCAGTTTTATCCTTTAGAATATCATTTCTATGTTGTAGTATACCCTTCAATGCTTTCAAAGCAATTGCATTTCCCTTTTCCTCATCTACTTCTTTTTCAACAGCCTCCTCTAATTTAGGCTTATCTTTAATTTGCATTAGTAGTGGTTGTACAGGTACATTTACCACCTCAGGCTTTGTTTCCAATTCTTCTGTTAATGTCTTGATCAGTTGATCCTGTTCGTACAATTGTATGTGGCACATTTTCCTGTCCTTAGACAATGCACTTGTCTCTTCCAATAATATGCTACACCTCTTAGACAATTGTTTAGTCTTGTCTTCATTCAAGTGAGCCCAATGTGTCATAATCTGGGAAATTTTCAAATCCCCTGTATTTTGTACAGACCACAC
The DNA here is from genome assembly GCA_018584345.1 of Thuja plicata. Lineage (NCBI taxonomy): Eukaryota > Viridiplantae > Streptophyta > Pinopsida > Cupressales > Cupressaceae > Thuja > Thuja plicata. The sequence continues at coordinate 1,730,040 of MU223187.1, read as the reverse complement.
CATTTGATTGCCCACCATATTTTCTTGAATGTTCACTAGTTGGGGCTTTTGGTCTTTAGGGCTTAGGCTCCACATTGCAAAAGCCTGAGATTTTGGGCTATACCCAAATCCTTTTATCACATCTCCCATTTGGACCTCACTAGCCATCTTGAGAACTGGCTATTTTTTGATTTGGTCTATGATAAAGGCAGATGCCAAATCCCATCCCTCAGCCAATAGTATTCCACTTCCTAGCACCATTTTCCTGGCTTCTTCAGGTGAGATATCCTCACTCTCAGGATCATAAGACTATAAAGCTACTAGAGCTTCATTTGTTATTGTCTCTTTTTCATCCACAGTCAACTGGGATCTTATTTGCTCTGTCTTATGCCATCTTAGGAAGTCTTTAAACTCCTCTATTTTCACAAAGCTATCATCACTTAGAAACTTATATTGATGAATCAATCTCTCATCAACATAGGCCATGAGTGGCATCTCAACATTGTCATTTAGGTCAGACTGCTGCTTCTTACCTTCCCTGATCACTTTCTTAGGTTATGATCATATAACCAAGTGCCAGGTACTAAGGCCTTAGCCTTGTATTTTTTCTTGCTTTGTCCTTCCACTGAAGGCTGCCCTACTTCCAATTTCTGCCTCTTTGCAGCAGGCTCTTCTACATCATCAGGCTGGGTAGCAACTGTCAAATCTATAATATGACCCTCTGCTCCCTCCAACTATGGTACCTTAGCAATATCTTTCTTTGATGCTTATTGTGGTGAAGGATACATGGTAGGACATGCGTAATCACTGTCACTACCACTATCATACTTTGACTCTAAATGTTTAGGTGTCTGAGCACCTTTCTTTTCTAGCATTGTATCCGGTTGCTCTATAAGCACATAATAGTTGTCTATCATGGCCTTAATTCTATCAAAATATGGGAGGTCAGGTTAAAAACCCCCAAAAGACAACCCATTTCTCTTTATCTGCTTTAGAAACTCCTGGATTCTCAGCCTTCTGGTATGGATATCATCTTCATCCAAGATGTTCCTTGTTGCAACTTCTTCCATACATTCACAGTGGACATTTGTATTGGGGATGGTAGGTGTATACAATTTTCTAACCCCTGCCATGAAGCCCTCTGGATCAATGTACCTATAAGGGGTTGCCCCCATTCTATATTTTTCTAACCATTGACCCACTGCATCAATGGCACCTTTGCCAATTGTAAAGTTGAGAATCTTGAATTGCCTAGGGGTTATAGTCCCCTTCTTGTGTGGTGCAAAGTGCTCATTATCTGTCAATAATAACTGCCATATGAATTCCATTGGAGCCACTCTTGCAGGCACATGATATGGTAATAAATGAGGTGGGTGAATACACCCATATACTCTGATAATAGTATAATTCTCCTCCAAGAAGAAATCACCCCAATTATGTTTTGCAGGCCAACTATCTATATAATCACAGGGCCTAAGAAATTGTATCACCTTCAATGGGACTCTTGTCCTGCTTGTTCCCAAACTTTGTACCATTGGATACACAATCCAATTCTGAAAAGCACAGTAGTCACACTCCCTAGAAGTGTAATTCCAAACCCTCACCCAAAATTGGATAGGATTTAGTGCTGACTGGTAGAATCTCTGAGGAGTTAAATTATTAACATCCATGATTACAAAATTGAAGTATAAGAGGAGATGCATAAGAACTGAGTAGTGCAAAAATTTGGGCTCTTTCTCCTTTGGGTTCTTTAATCTTTTCATGGTTGCAATGAAACCCTCATGCATTTCATCTATAATATGTTGAATATAATAATAGCTACTGTTAAAGTGGACCTCTTTTATGTCCAATACCATCGTCATAATCCCTGCATCTATCTTTTCTGCATCACCATCTATTCCTAACACTCTACACAGGGCATATGCAGCATATGTAATGCCCAAAAATTTTAACTAAAAAATGCAACCATAAGTAAAATCAAATCATAACAATCGATAACATTAATTATTAATCACATTCTCATAGTGCTAGTTTATGAAATTATCCATCATGAGATTGTAATTCATATACATTAGTTTAAAATTGCATTATATTCTCATTGTACAATATATTAATTATAAGGAAGCATGCCAAAATGATTACAAGTGTTCTTAGATCCCTTATTAAAAACCATTTTTTTAATATCCTATCTAGATTTCATATTTTTAAGTGCATACTTATCAAGGTATCTCAAGGAAGAGACATTCATTTAATTTCAATCAAGTTTACTAATGAAGCACAAGAGTATTTCCACTCATATAATCCCATCTATAACTATTGCCCTATCTACTTTTATATGAAAGAAATATATTTCCACCAATTAGGTTTATTTTAATCATACAAGCGTCGAGGTTTTATAAACAACCCATTTTCATCTACTAATCATGATTCCATCAAATAAAGGTTCAACATAGTATTTCAAATCAATTTATGCAAGAGGTATCTATCTTCTCATACTAATTGATCATAAAGATTGTTCAATTATCATCCTAGAATAAATTGGATTTTTGTTTTATTTTATTATATCAAGATTTAGAGAGAGAGAGAGAGAGAGAGAGACGACATAAGAATTTTACCAATGAAATAACTACACAACCACTTATCCCAACCTAACTAATCTAAATGTATTTGAAATTTAAATAACATTGGTACTTAAGGAGGCGGGGTCTTACAGCATACTTAATGTAAAAGTGAAGATCCTTGTAATAATATGGGAAATCCCTGGACATAGGATCTAAATATTTTTTCACTTCCTTCAACATATGTTTTTGCAACTGACCCCTAGCAATCCCAGGCTTTTCACTATACCTCTGTTTTTGCTTTTTCCTGTCAATTTTGGTAGACATGGTGCTGAATAAGCCGAAGGCTTGCATGAATGAATTTATATTCAATATTAAAAGGGCAGTGCCATCATCCCTCCTGATGGTTTTAGACAAAGCATCATAGTGATTGGATAGGTCTAAGAATAGGTCTACATCTAGAAAGACATCAGGAACAAGCAACCTAGCTAAACCACAGGTCCAAGGGTTTGATACTGGGATGGGCTTATCAGAATTTTTACAAAAAATAATTGAATAGGGAAAAACCTGTTGTCCCTGGAGTCACAACATCTCAATTGTCTTTATACTCATCATTGAGTACATTAGCATTTGATTTCTTATTCTGTGTTGAGCCAGGTAGGAGACGGAGGAATTCATCAGAAAAACTCGCCTTTCCCTTCTGCTCCTCCTCACTTCCTCCACTTGTTGAAGCAACACTCATAGCCCCACTCATATTTGCAACACCCTAAATCTGCTACTCCTCACTAATATTGAAACAAATCTATCTCAGAGATTAGTTAATCATGTTGTGCACAATTTTCTGAGACTTAGAACCTTTTGATCAACTTTAAAATGCTGCAAACTAAGAAAAATAACTCTTCTTTCTGAAAACTTAGCAACTGGGCTCTGAAAAATGAAAGCACGGTGACTGAAAATGAATGCACCATCAACTCCTTATAGCCGTCATTTGAGGTATGCAGCTCATAATCAGAAAATATCAGTTCTGTCATAAATTTGACATACTGTGAACTTGAACAAAAACCTAGCCGTAGTTGCATGAAGTTGACAGGAAATCAAATTTTGAAAAGTGAATCCTTGAAACAATCCAACTGCATTCAAAAGGGCTGACATATCACACTGTGATTCGTTAACTTTCTTACATCTCAGCTACTCCTTTTGCACAGTAATCAAAATAAAAGCCTATGATTGGTTACCAAGCGATTCATACTGTCATATCAAAAACTACCACCATTTTTTTAGATTTTGGGATCCTGCGATCACGCGACTGCATATAGTCTCTTTGTCGCGGGCCTCTGTCACTAACCCATGATTTATCTCAAGACATAGCGACAACACATTTTCTTACCTTTGGCTAACCCAAGTTACCATCCGGCAATCATGCGACCCAACTAAAATCATAGTCACTCATAGTTAACATTAACTCAGTATCTTTTTCGAGACCTTGCGACTAACCGTTGCCTTTAACCTTTTACAGTTATCTCCTAGTCGCTAAGTGTTTTTATTTCATGTCAAGACTATGTGACCATACCCAGTCACCCAATCGCGGAATACAAAATCATGAGTGCTTAATTCTATCATAACAGTTATATGTGCCCTTTTTCATTTCTGACGACTGCGTGACATACCTTAATCGCCAAGTTGGGAGGAATTTTTCCTTCGGGCACTTTTCTTCTCAGACTACGTGACCACCGTTAGATCCCCTGATCTCTTTATCCTACGGTCATCGCTTAATCACCAAATGTTCTTGCATACCCTTAAATCTTTCTCAGACATCGCGACTGAAAGGAAAGCACTTAGTCTCGTTGTCGCAGAGTCCATTTTCTACTTCTGGCGACCTTGCGATAATATTTTAACATCCACTTGTTAGATTAATTTAGTAATTACTCTTTAGTGCTTAAGTTTCACTTAGGCAGTTTCTATTTCTGTTAGTTTCCCTTTTAGGGTTTCGGTATTCCTTTATAAGGAATCACCTCTTTGTATTTCGTATCGAGATTGTAAATCATTTCATTGTTGAATATAGAACATAAATTCTGCCAACATGCATTTGCAGTCTCTGGCCTATCGGCCTCCATAGATTCTTCTGCCTCTCTATCTTTTGCTTCTGTCTCGTAATAGTCTTTGCATGCAGGTGATCTTGGTTGTATTGATATTTATCAATCTCAACATGGTATCAGAGCCATCTTGCTGCTGGTTGTTCATTCTTCGTTGAAGCACAGAGGGTTTGCAGTTCGCCAGGCATTTTCTGGCATTTATTTATTGGTTCTGGGGGGTCTCTATTTTTGGAGGTATTTTGGGCCCAAACGGACACTGCCATTGCGTTCAGAAGGCCCAAAAACCCCAGAAACCATATAAGGTTTGTCCATTTTGGACACCGGGGCCTCTGGAGAAATTTTTCGGCCTCCTACGGGCCGTACGGACACGGTTTACCAAAAAAAAATTTAAAAAAAAATCATTTTCTATGATTTTTTAAAGTAGCCGGTGTTTTTAAAAAATGCGCAGCCCCCGCGCCACCCGCGCGCCGCCCGGGGCCGCCGCGCCACCAGTCTGCTCAGTCGACCGCCTCCGGCCCCTCCGGCCTTTCCGGCCGCCACCGCAGCTACTCCGCCTTGCAACGCTCCACAGCCTCC
>MU223187.1:1677780-1707801 GCA_018584345.1 Thuja plicata | reverse complement strand
ATATACAGGTGTAGGAAATAGAGAGGAAAGGAGAAGTGTATGGCTTGACTATGCACATGCGTAATAGTTTAACATTCTCTACTTAACAGGGCCAACCACGTGAAGGTGGAAGCTCATCAACGACATCGGGTAGTGATGCAAAATTTACTGTTTGTAGTCATTGCAACAGCATCAGGCATGAACTTTAGCATAATATGATCACTAGACATGGCTGTATGTCTTTTACTTTTAAGTTGCGTTGTCTAGTGATCAGTAGACAGCGCAACTTAAAAGTAGAAGACATACAACCATGTCTAGTGATCATATTGTGATGAAGTTGGCGCCTGATGTTGTTGCAACGACTACAGACAGTAAATTTTGCATCACTGCCTGATGTCGTTGAAGTGTTGACCTAGGGTTGAATCCAGTATGCTCCTGTATGATCTATAACTTGCAAGGAAGGTCAAGTTGTGTTGTATGCCTTCTAACACTATATATTCTATGCAGTTGCACATGCATTCTCGATTCAAAGTGGGAAAATCTTATTTTGGAGGAGGGAGAGAAGCCAAACACATAAATGTAGATATCACAACAACTGAGAAACATAAATGTAGATATCATGGTCACAATTTTTTGGAGACACAACATAATTCAGTGGTATACCCAGATGATGCAACGCAACCACTACTCCTCCAGTTTGAAGTTGGCACTGCACGATCCAAAAACCATAGATAAGGAATAAATTTAGAGAGCGGAGGTATATTCTTTTGGTCGTTATGTCCCTCCTTTTCTCTCTAAATTTATTCATTATCTATGGTTTTTGGATCGTGTAGTGCCAACTTTGAACTGGAGGAGTAGTGGTTGCGTTGCATCATCTAGGTATACCACTGAATTATGTTGTGTCTCTAAACAATTGTGACCATGATGCCTACATTTATGTTTCTCAGATGTTGTGTCCCAGGATCCCTTATGACCCTTTATGACCCTTTATGATCCCTAAGAATACATCTTAGAGATCTTAAAGTGTCGTAAAGGGTCATAAGAGTGTCCTAGGAGGGGCCAGATGAGCTTCCACCTTCACGTAGTTGGCCTTGTTAAGTAGAGAATATTAAAGTATTCTCAAAACCAAGTGAAGATCAAACTAACATACCTTCATTATTTAATTAATGCTAAGAAACACATGGAAGATGTGTGATTACTCAGGGCATTTTCATTGATTGACTACATAGGCAAGGAAGCACGCGTGGCACCATAGGAGCTTTCATATTTGGGGATTTTATCATTCTACCTTTATGAGATCAAAACATTGAGCTTGTGTGTACCATTTTTATATTTACGCTATGTAATTTTTTTTTTATTTGGATCATTCTATAATATATATATATATATATATTTTTAACCAAAAATTAGTATTGGTCTCTTTTTCAAAGTTGTAATATCAGTAGGCTCGATGAGAATTCTATGTGATCGACGTCAATTTCAATGAACTTTGGTCGCAAAAGAGAAACACTATGTTTGATGTTTCGACGAGACTGCTATGTGTTTGACATCAATTCTAACCAATTGTGGTCGCAATTTTGATGAACGTTGGTCGCTTAGATAAAAGGTTTGATTTGTAATTCTTCCAGCTTCAAGTGATTTTTTAGATGAAGATTCGGTCAATAATTCAACCACTAAGCAGGTCGATATGTTGACGAGTACTTTTCCTATTGAATAAGTGACGCAAAAAGTTTGATGATAGTTTTTGTCATCGGTTCGACCAACGGGTCTTGAAAATTTTAATAATCCTCGTCGAAAAATAGGGTAAAATTTACTAGTGTAGACATAAGGCATAATTTATGAAATTCTTCTGTGTAGGCAGCCATATCTAAGTCCTTTTTTCTAAGATTCTATCTCTTTTTATGCAGTTGGATGTCATAATCCTCTGGTAGACCTAATTTCATTTTACCTTAGCCAACATAGCCTTCCAATTGACTATTGGCTTCTTTCCTTCTCTTTCTCTTTCTTCTTGGAAGAACTTCCACCAAGTTAGTGCTTTTCCTCTCAAACTTGATTTAGCTATCTTCACCTTTTGTGCCTCTGTAATCCCATCACATTCAAAGTGATTCTCCATGCTGTCAACCTATTCCATCACAAATTTTGCATCCATTTGGCCAGAGAACACAGGGATACCTTCTAATGCTTTGCCACTTAGTTCTTTAAGGGATTTTAGGAAAGGTTCCTTAGGTAGTGGAAGGTCTAGTTCTGGTTCCACATTCTCTTTAATCACAGTCTTCCCTTTATCTTTATCCTCTTCTAACTGTTCTTTCACTTTACTTGCAGTTTCTGCAACTTCTGCCAATTTGTGTTTTATCTCCTCCATAGCTTCTTCTAGGAGTCTATTATTTTCTTGTTGTTCTGACAAATATCTTTCCAACTCTGCATTGGTCACCATGGTGCTCTCACCAATTGATTCACTCACCTTTAACAAGCACACTCACTTCCCAAGCCTTTCAATGATTTTGATACCACTTTGATGGGGATCTCTAACTCACAAGAGCTTTATTTCTCTTCTCAAGGCCTTTTATATTAACTTTCTAGGGTAATTATATCTACCCTAATGAGATGACACTCCTACAATTTCTCTACTTCTAATAGAGCTCTCCACCAACTTAAAACTCTCTTCAATCCCTCTCTACTCAACTGTGCATCCATAGGCTCAATTCAAGTAACTATGTTCCCAAACTATTCTTGGAAATAGAAATAGGTGTTCACACTATTTCCCCTTCACCTTCCATCAATCTTAACTCATTTTCATAGGTTCCTTCATAGATTTCTCATCGAGTTCATATTTCCCTATTTTCTATGCCTTGTAGCCTTTTTATCCCAATTAGGCCTCCTAAAACCACCAAACTTGGAATATCTTCCAATACACCTTAAAAATCCACCAAAGTGACTATGGATTCTTTCTAAGGACCTCCTAGGCTTCAATATTTCCTAGGTCTTAGGTCTCCAAAGTGTCCGTAAATAGGACTTTCAGTAGACACCTATTTTTAAGTGTTTATAGGGCATGTAGACCAGTCTATCTTCTTTTCTCTCACTAGGTGCTCTAATGGAATCCTCTATAGTACTCCTTGCATACACATGACCTTGTCACATTTCCCTACAATCTCCAACTCATGATTGGCACCAACCAATCCATTAAACAAGGCTTCTTACCTCTGCAACTATGCAAACTCCTAATCAGATACCTATATACTCCCCTAGGGCTTGCTTGCATAAACAACTCCCCTGCATAAAACAAACCCTAAAGCCATATTTAAACTATGCACATAGCTTCCTTCTTTTTTCCAAGTTTCCATTGAGATTCAACCACGGGAACTCAAGAAGGAGCCATATTTACATGGTTAACCCTATTTAGGACAATGAACCAGAAGAACTTAAAGAATTTACAAAATCACAAAGAAATGCACCAAATTCTCAAATAAACTACACAAATCTTAATTACATAACAATAACTAACACTTCAATGCATTATAGTAGACCATTCAATCCATTAAGGTTGGATGACGTTTCAAAACTAGTCTCTATATCACAAAAACAATGCTTCCACTAAGTCAATCAGTACAATTTGACAACCAACCCCACAATTAGGGTTTGGGTAACCTTATATAGTCCACCCCCATGTTCTTAGACCCTAAGGTTAGGATTTGGACCCATTAAATACCGAATACAACATTCTAGGAGATGTTGTCATGACAACTTTGCAAAGTTGCCATGAGCAACTTTTGCAACTTTTGCAATTTTGTCTTACAACTACTCTAACTTCTTAACTTGATCCAAAATCATTCCATTGGATCTCAAATCACCTAAAAACAACAAAATAACATCCGTCCCTTCATTTTGGGATCTTGGTCATTGTTTGACCAACTTTGACTTTCCTAGTCATCTATTGCAAAACTGACTGTCAAGGACCTTCTTGGACTTAACCAAAGACAACACTTAACAACTCCTATTTATACACACACACCTTGGGAATTTATGTTAGTCCTTATTCATTGGTGGTTGTCTAGAACCACCAACAAGCCAAAATTGAAACTAGGATCAAACTAAGACCCTAAGGTGCTCCTGCACCACTATAGCAATAAACACTCAACAATCTATGCATTTATTATGCCAAGATATATAATCCACAGTAGTTGAGAATTTATTTACAATTCTTGAAAATGCACACAAAGATTCATCAAGGCTATTAGATAGATAAGCTAAAATAGGTTCATTTAGGAGGTTGGAGACACCGGAGGATGGAGGAATTTGCATCATCTCAAGGTGACTTCTCACTTTGAGATGGTGTTCTACATGAGAAGCATTTTTGACATTTTTGGTTTATCCTTTCTATTTTTCTTTCTTTGTTGATGCTAACAAATTTGAAGACTACATATATTGTGAAGGTTATATTTTGAGATGAATATGAATTGTTGTCTAGCAAGATCCTAATTGTATGCTCAAGAATTGTACCCTGTTGCATTCATTAGACAATGATAGAGATCTGTTGCATCCCTTAGGGATCATTATTGAACAATTCAAGACTTTGATTTGAGAGTTTGGAACTAAGAGCTCAAGAAAACAACTCGAAGCTACACCTTTGTAAGGGTTAAGAGATAGCTTGATGGATCCCCATTTGATTGAGGATTTAATTCTTGAGGAGAATATTTTCTCAAAATTGTATTCATTTATGTAATCTACAAACTTTATTGTGTAACCATTAAAGGGGTTCCTAAGGCAAAGTGAATTTGATATTTTTAGGATCAATGAATTAAGGGGGGCATGTTTGCATTAGCATATTAATGGTGTAACCATCATTTTAATGTATAGTGTAATGATCATTGCAATATATGTATGCTTTTTGTTGTGTCATACTCAAATATCTGTCCTCACCTATATATATATTTGCATTTCCATGAATTAATTAATCAAGCATTCAACTCTATTTGATTAGGTTAGTTACGAATGCAGGTTTTTTTCTTGACTAAGGGGTTCATTTGTAAGCACACTAAATGAGTAAATTAGATTGAATGGGATGTGGCATGATAAGAATGCCTTCATTTTACATAAGAAGACATGACACACACTTGTGTGATCCTTTATTATTCAAGTAGGAGCATCACCTTTTATGGGCTAAAGGTTATATTGTCTAAAACAAATGGCGTGGGTATCTATCGAATGGAACATCATACACCACCTATAAAATCAATTATCTTTTAGTACTAAGAGTTTCCTAAATAGATATCTACCTCTATAACTCAAAAAATGTGATGAGTAGCTTCTCACACCTAATCAATATTTAATACTCCACAAAAAGGATGGTTGAAAGATCTTAAGACATGATACAAGGTTCCCAGGGATCTATAAATAAATGAAGAATACATGAGGCCAAATTTTAAAATGAAAGGGAAAATGCCAAATAACTAGGAGGACAAGGTAATCCACACTCAAGGGGGATGTATTTCAATTGACCCAAGGTAACCCAAGATTGAAAGAATTTCACTTTCAAGATGGATGTATTTCAATTGCCCCTCACTTTTTATACTCTTGTAGAACATAAAAGCATGATGAAATCCCTAAGAATTCTATGTAGAAGGAAAAATTGAGGTGCTATCATCACCCAACATCGTATAAAATGCAAGGGGGACTATACAAACATATGGTACCTTTTTATAAATAGAAAACTAAAGATATTATGTGATTTTTTAAATCTTTACTATCACAAAAAGAAATAAGTTGATAACACACATCACAACCAAAGACATGACATAAAATAAAGCATGCAATAAAGACTAGTGAATATTGGGTTTTGTCTTAATTTTTCTTCCAAAGAATTAACAAATTATTTTATCCTATTGAATTAAGAGATACCTAAGTGTGAACTATGCATTATACTTTTCCTTCTTTATTCATTATAATAACATTACTTATTACTTATTGCTAATTTGATGACCTAATCTTTGAATAAAATCACTTTTACTTAATAATCTTGATTCATTTGACTATATTCATTAACTTTTCTTATATAGATTATAGTTTTATCTGATCTAACATGTGAAAAACTATCATAAAATAACTTACATATGACACGCTGTCATAAAATAAGTGTCCAATTTCTCTCTCATAATTAATTCACACCTATTTATGTTATTATAAATATTTAAAATGACATGGATTTCCTTTCAAAGCATGACAATCACATGAAAGGGAACCAGATTTTGTTTATATTAAAACTTTTAAACCTCGTAATGAAGTGACTGAATTTTATTTAAACCCATGACTTCATATCCGCCCTTCAAGTGATAATCAATAACAAGTGCATTCAAATCAATCATTTCTCCGCTCAAACATGGCAATTGCGCAACAAAAGGATGCAATTTTTATTTTGATTTGACTTTCCGGTCTCCTCACAAAGACAGATTGCCAACATTATTGAGTGGGCCGCCTTGTGGAAATAATGCATTCCACTCAGACATGCAACAAATCGTTGTAAGCATTTTAAGCGTAGAAAAAGGCTTTACATTTAGTTTTTTTATGTATAATGATTTTCTTTTGAAAGATCAGCTTATTTTGTTTTCTACATCCAAATCATTTGGGCAGTACAGAGAATCTACGGTAATTACGTCGTTATCATCGTCAAAATATGAGAAATTCACCTCTCATAAATGCACGCTCTTATTTTTGTCTACTCTTTTGATTTGATAGCACATCCGTCGTTCTCCATTTCCAGCATGTTTAAAACGAAAATGGCAGTGTATGGATATGGATACTTTTTCTGGAACAGTTTTCTCCAATGGGACCGGAAATTAGAGGGCACTGGTTATGGAGGGTTCAGACCTGTGAGACAGCTCAGCAAGGGTCATAGCCTAGGCTGTCGGAGCCTTGCACTCTGCAAGACTTGATCCGTGGTGGGCTTGTTGTGAGCCATTCAACTTCACCAGTAGACCAAAGGCCCATTGACATTTTTTTCTGTTTTTGTAAATTTTTATATTAGATATAAGGGGATCCAAAAACAGGATATCACGAGTTCAGTTACAGCGGAGAGTTAAAAAAAGAGGCCCAGCCTCACAAAAAGAGATACATCGGAATGTAAAAGCTAACAATGTTTAAAAACAGTGATAGTAGTTCAAACGATAACTAGTGCAAGATATCATTGTGGGTGTCAACCCAGACGGTCCAGCCCATAGAGCCTTCCATCCATACAATGTTTTTATGCTCTTGAATGTGTCAGCATGAAGTTCTGGTCCTATTTTGACTTGATGTTCTTTTTAATTTCTTGATTGAGCTTCTTGCAGGTCCTCTCGAACATCTAAAGATCGTCCATGTTCCTTCTCCAGTCATAACCATGCTTCAATTCATAAAAGAAGAAGGTGGCATAGCCATTCTTCAGGAATCTTTTAAGCTTTTCCTTGTCCATCATCATAGTAGTGTGAACCTGTTAATTTTTTTTATAAATGAGTGAGCTCTTGAAAAGACTCAGTAAGAACTTTGGGGTTATTATGATACCTTTCCTTGTTCCTGCACTCCCAAATCTGCCACAGAATATTAGAAGAGAGAATATTCCAAAAGAGGTTAGCATATTTTTTAAGACCATTAATATTACTAGTGATAATTTCTAGAATATTCACAGTTATTGGATACGTAATACCAAACATATTCCAGATTTCTTTAGCAAATATGTAATAAAAAAGAATGTGTGTACCAGACTCAGGAAGTCTGCATAAGCTGCAGTATTCATTCAGGGGGGTATCTTTCCTAATCGGAAGTCTGTGAAGAATAACCAGCCATTTAAAGCATTTAATTTTAGGTTCAATGGTACATTTCCATAAAACATCAAAATACTTTTTCCAAGTTCCAATATCAATGCAGGAGTACCAAACAGAGTTCACATGGTCAATGATGGTCTCATTTTACCCAATAACATTGTATATATTTTTTGCTTTGATTTTGGATAAACAACCCCATCAGGCCATTTGCAATTTAAGAATCTATGAGAGTCTATAAGACAAGAAGTAGGCAGGTCTTTAGTAGGTTTAAGAATCATATTATAAGTCTACTTCTGAGAGGCCAGGATATTAAAATTGTTCCTGAGATCATTCCAGCTGGTAATCTTATCATGCTCAAAGACATCAGCTAACTGAGAGATGTCCATTTTGTTCCATTGCCTAGCAGAGCAACCTTGGGAGAGGGCAAGGGGTTTGTTAGACAAGTGAGGGTTCCACCAGATGGATTTTTCACCATATAGATGCTTATCATCATGAAATTCCTTGTTGGTAATATGCTTCCTAACTTGATCCCAGGCCTTCCATATGGATCTAAAAACAGCAGAGCCTTGAACCACAATAGGAAAGTCTCCAATAATCAAATCACTAAAAGGAAGATTCTTTCAATTTTTAGCATGTTTAGGGAAGCCTCTTTAAATGTTGTGCCTAACAAGAACCTTCCAAGGATCATTACCATCCATAGAATAAAAATCCATTTGGCAGCAAGGGCCACCCCTTGGAGTTTAAGATCCTTCAAACCCAAACCCACAAGGAGTTTATCAATGTGGCACAAAGCCCATTTCACAATGTGCATCTTTTTATTACCTTTGCCATCAGACCAGAGAAAATTCCTAACAGTTTTTTAAATTTCTAGGATTTGGTAGTTACTGAACATCTAGGTAGAGGAGTAGTAGATATTATAGGAGGAAAGAATTTTTTGATAGACTTGAACCCTGCCGGCTAAGGACAAGGATCTATTATGCCATTTATCAAGTTTCTTGGTGATCTTATCTTTAATCTAATACCACATATCTTTGGGGGAGGGGTCTATAGAAAAGGGAATGCCAAGATTTTAAACAATTTTTTGGGGGCCTCCCCATTGAACATTATATTACTTAAACCAATCAGGGGGTCGATCCTCCTTGCCAAGACATATGGATTTGGATTGAGATAAACGAGCACCAGAGATAGTGAGAAAATAGTTAAGCTTGTTATGTAAAGCTTCAAAGTTGTCGGCATTGTTTACATTGATTTATGTCTTTATTATTATGGGATAAGATTCTTTTGAGTGTAAACTTAAATGACAATTCAATATGTAAACATATGTTTAGTAAAATATGAAAAGTAGTGAAATGGGTTCAATTAGCTAAAATTATACAATAATTTCATAAATGTAGATGTTGAATATTAAAAAGTGGGATTACTCTTGAACCGATGAGTATTACATAGGATGATGGAGTAGTGACATATAGACAACGTGAAACCAGCAAAGTCCTTGAGAAATTATGTACATAATGAATGATGCAATGTATGGGTAAGTGCATGGATACAAATGATATACATGAGAAAAATTGGGATAGGTAAAGTCTAAGTGAACCAAGTCAACTCTACAAAATATTGTGCTAATTTTTTATATGTAATTTTATGAAGACAATCTCTTAAAATATACATAAACATTTAATAGAGATAATATAGGTATGTAAATTTCACTATAATAATCAATAATTCAATGCAAATATATATTATAGATTGGATAAAGTTAATTAAAATTTGTGAAAAGTGTACAAATATGTTTTAAATGTTAAAAGGTTTAGATGTTCTAGACAATATTTACATCTTTTAAACATTTTAAGAATAAAATTATATTACACTCGATAAACTATGTCCTAAAATATGATAGACAATATTGAATTTCTATATTTAATTCAGATTAAACACATTATATAAATTGTCCAACTTATCTTAACTAACATATTTATCAAATTGTTATATTCTGGACCCTTTAATTTTAATGTTCTTCACGAAATTCAATTAACAAATAAGTGTCACATTAATTTAAAATAGTTTTTTGTATTAATTATACGGTTATAAAAAAAAACCATAAAACCAAATCAGTTCATAGTATCACCACAAAATAACCATAGTTTAGAGGCAGCGCCTCAAACCGAGAGTATCAAAAGTATCATAGTTTTACGATAGAGAAAATATAAAACAACAAATCTAGATCAAGATTTTGTCGAAGACGTCCACCCAGGTAGTCCAGCCCATGGTGCCTTCCTTCCACACAATACTCTTTTTTTTATGGATCTGGTGAAGCAGGAAGATCATGTTTTTCGAGGCGAGTTTACTATTCTTCTTGAGCTCACGGTTGAATTCTTTAATAGTTCTTTCAAAGAGGTGTAGGTTGTCCATATGATTTCTCCAGGCATGACCATCCTTAACCTCGTATGCAAAGAAAGTGGCGTAACCATTTTTAAGAAGTCTTTTGAATTTATCCTTTTCCACCCTCATGGTAAATTGTACCTGCAAAAATATTTTGAGATATGTGAGACTTTTGAAAGACTCGGTAAGAATCCTTGTACTACCTTGAAACCTTTCCTCATTCCTGCACTTCTAGATCTGCCATAGAATGTTAGAATAATGAATATTCCAAAACAAGTTAGAATCTTTTTTAATACCATCAATATGACTAGTGATGATCTCAAAAACATTAACATTACTAGGAATACAAATACCAAACCTATGCCAAATTTATTTGGCAAAGCTACAATCTAAGAAGATATGTCTATGAGATTCAGGAACTCTACAGATATTACAACATTGATTTGTAGTGAAATCATTTCTAATAAGGAGTCTGTCTAAAGTGAACAACCATTTAAAGTGCTTGATTTTAGGTTCAATGGGGGAATTCCATAATTTGCCAAAGATCTTTTTCCATTCAGGGGTATCAAGATTAGAATACCAGAGTTTATTGATATGGTCAATGATGGAATCATTATAGCCAATCACATTGTAAATATTTTTAGCTTTAATTTCATTCATAATAGTTCCATAAGGCCATTTGACCTTCATTAATCTATCAGAGTCAATATGACAACAGGAAATAAGATTTCTACAGGCTTCGGTAATCATATTATAAGTCCTTTTTTGGGATAAGGGGATGTTAAATCTGGTCCTTAGTTCCTCCCAGCTAATCTAAATGTCATTTTGAAAAAGGTCAATAAATTGAGATATACCCATCTTATGCCACAACTTCGTAGAACACCCTTTGGAGAGGGAAAGAGGCCTACCTGACCGATGCAAATTTCACCAAATGGACCTTTCACCAAAGAGCTGATTATCATCATGGAAAGCCTTATTAGAGGCAATATTTCTAACATTGCTCCAGACCTTCCATATGGATTT
This sequence comes from Thuja plicata, assembly GCA_018584345.1. NCBI lineage: Eukaryota > Viridiplantae > Streptophyta > Pinopsida > Cupressales > Cupressaceae > Thuja > Thuja plicata. Next base: position 1,696,630 of record MU223187.1, on the reverse strand, counting down.
GAAGACAACCGAGCCTTGAACTATAACCCTAAAATCCCCTAAAATTAAATTAGCAAAAGGAAGATCCTTCCATGCCTTAGCATTCTTGGGGAAACCTCTTTCAATATTGCTTCTAACAAGCACTTTCCAAGGATCATCCCCAGCAAGAGAGTGGAAGATCCATTTGGCGGCTAATGCAATCCCCATGGTTTTAAGGTCCTTCAATCCTAGCCCCCATGGAGCTTGTCCGAATGGTACCAGTCCCATCTCAAGCATGGAAATTTTTGTTACCTTTGTCATCCGACCAGAGATAGTTCCTTATATCTTTTTGGATTTCTAAAATTTGGTAGTTGTTGAACATCCTTACAGAAGCATAATAAATATTGTATGAAGAAAGAATTTTTTGGAAAACCTACAGTCTACGCACTAGGGATAGAGATCTGTTGTGCCATTTATTCAACTTTTTAAAAAAATTCTCCTTGACCCAAAGCCACATATCTTTAAGAGAAGGATCAATTGAAAACGGAATACCCAAATATCCGACAATGGTGTGCGGTCCTCCACACTGGAAATCAAATTTATTAAATCAAGTAGGAGGTTTCTCATCCCACCCAAGACATATTGATTTGGCATGAGATAAACGAGCCCTAGAGATAGTACAAAAAATCTTGAGTTTCTCAAGAAGAGCTTCAAAGTTACTTTCAGAAGACTCATGGAACATGGCCATATCATCCACAAACTGACATTTAATAAGGTCATCTCCATTAGGAAGGGAGATAGCTTTCACCGGTCGGGAGAGGGTGTCATCTTTAAGGATATAGAATGGGGCATCCACAACAATAGCAAAAAGGGTGGGATCCAATGGGCAACCTTGTTTGATGGAGCGGGTAAGGGGGACAACCTCCGACAGAGATCCATTTTCATCAATTTGGGAAAAGGCATCATTAAGGAGCACTTTAACAACTTTAAAAAAGAAAATAGGGAATCCAAAGGCTTCCAACATCATGGAGATGAAGTTCTACTCAATTTAAAATATTTCTAGGAAAATTAGCAATTAAAAGGAGCAATAAAATTAAACAATTATAGTGTTCTTATAATTAGATTTCTTTTTGTTGGGAGAATCCGCCTGCATGATCCCGACCTCATCCCTTATGGTGTCAAAGCCTTTGCAAGAAACAAGAATCGATCTGCGGTGAGTCCATTTAGATTTTTAAATGATGAACAATCTATTTAAAATTCTATAACCTTTATATTAACATTATTGAAATAAATTTCAAATAGATCCTTCTAAATCATTATTTTTATTCCTTTCTACTTTAAACTCTATCATCCATAATATTCATTATAATTTATATTATTAAAAAGATAAATTAAAACATTATTTATTTCACAGAAGTCTTTCTAAATTTTTAAACATCGAAAATATATATTTTTATTTATTTTTAAAAATATTATAACCATAATTTTAAAAACATTCAAATATATTTCTATATCTTCATACTTTATACTTAAAGCTAACGAACTAGTAGGTTAGAAGGACATATGACCTAATTCGTAAGTCACGAAAGCCAAAGAAAAAAATTATTATAGTTTGAATTTTTTAAGTGATTGAAAAGCATATATTATTTAAAAAAATTATATATTTTTTAATAGAAGGAATTAGATATTAAACATTATTTAATTTTAGGCATCTTCAAATTTGTATATTTGAAAATGATAATGATTATGTTTGTAATGTAGGTGGAAAATAATGAGTGTGCCATGTAATCAAGATAGTTTTGATATAAATAAGTACCAATCTATTAGTGTGGGTTGGGAAAATCATTATATTTGGAAGTAAATTTTAATAATATTTTTTATATAAATTTTAGTTAAATTTTTAATTAACTATTTTTAATTTTATTTTTTTAGTGTAAATAAATATTAATTTTTTTATTAATATTCTAATAAGATGTCGTTTTAATATTTTAAAACTTAGGTCATGAGATTATTAATATAGTGTAATTATTATGTAGTCTAAGTCAACATTTTAGTATATATTTGTCTTAGCTACATCTTTATGTAAATAATTCTAATATATAATTTTAAAAAGTGAACATTAATATAAAAATGGGAGACATCAAAATAACACCTTGTACTTTATTAGGTCCTCAAATTTTTTTGTAGGAGTCCTTCCCACTCCAAATACTTGGCATGGTACAATTGACATCAAATACCTATTGAATGTCTTTATATTGTATCATGTATTTGTTGGCTCGAGACAAATGCTAGATTTAACCCAACCCACAGAAGGCGGTTTAGCCATGTCACGAATCTCCAAGGAGGTGTTGACCACCAAGTCAACAATCTCCCCCTCTGCACCGACTGGGCTTTCAACACCCACTGAAGGACGACTCAAACAGGTGACCCAAGGCTCTGATTCCAATTGTTGGAATAATTTGTCGTTGCACCAAAATCTCAAACTTTTAATGCTAGGAATATCCAAGGAGGTGCTGACCACCATGTCAACATTATTTCCATGAGTCATTATTAGAAATAAAAAATGTTTTGCTAAAAGGGAAACCTCAAAGTTAAATATTTTGTTTTAACATTCATGTCAACAACTCTAATATATAATTGAGAAAATAATAACATCAATTTGAAAATGTAAGACATCACAAAATATCAATGACCTAACACAAAGATCAGTGCCATTTTTGAATTGTGTGTTTCATTATGTCATCCTCCTTATAATATTGATAACTGAATATAATTTTTTCCTCATACAATAACAAGGATGTTAATGGATATTAATGTTGACAATGATTCATATCATGTTAGGAAAAATTTCTCCTATCACATTATAAGAGTGTGCCTTTTTTAATATATAAGTAAAAATTATCTTTAAATATATCTAATAACATAACTTTTAAAAAAATATAGTTCAACGTACCATGAAATAATTAACCTCCACATATCACATTTTATGATCAAAATTAGATGTAATATGAAGACACAAGTTTTGCATGCACTCTTATATTTTTCCCTTGCATAAAGGAAGATCTTTTACAATATCTTTATTGCTTAATAACTTCTATTTAAGAAAAGACCAAGGTAGAAGTATAAATAAAAAAGTAAAATTTTCCATTTATGAAAATGAAGGAATCAATATTTGATGGGAATCATGAAGTAAACTCTTAAGTAACACGATACAACCTAATTATATTAATATTTTTTTTAATTTTTTATGTAACAGTATTTTATAAATGATAATATAGAGACTAAAATAATGTCTAATAATCAATCTTATCTAACACTTCTTTTATAATTTTTAATTTACTTGTTTTCTTTTTCTTTTTCTTTTTTTTTATAAACAGAAATTCCATTGATATTACTATTAAAAAAAAATAAGATACCAAATCACCCTTCAAATTTTACTTCTTTTATCTTCTTAACATTACACTCATCTAATCAATAACTTATACCCTTTAATTTTTTATCAAAATACAATATTATATGAGTTCTAATATAAAGAAACAAAATATGTGATAAAACGAGAAAAGATAAATCCTAGCCTACAACATTTATAACCTATCTTAATTTTAAAACTATTAAACAGGAAAGGAGAAAACGTTGCATTTCTTTTTATTTTCTTACGTAAGACTTCTTTTATAATTATCAGTGTAGTCAAGTTTGAGGGCCTCTGCATTGGAACTATTCCTGTCTTCCAAGCTACATGCATATTTTTATCATAATATTCCTACCCATATTCAACGGACACCAATGCCCAGCTGGCTCACTTGAAACAAAATATATATAAGAACTCCATATCATAAAAAATGCCACCCGATATTTAGGCAAAACAGAGGGTTTATGGCATCACGTACATTATTTATATTAATAATATTCTTATATAATTTCTTTTGAAATTTATTGACATAAAGTTTTATGTGTAGTAGTTCATAAGAACTCATAGTTTAAAATAATTGTCCCACTTAGTACTGATTACATCACGGACAGTATGATAGATTAATACAGTCGAAGCAAATAGAACTGGGCCAGCAAACACTCTTCTATGAAAACTGTATACAATCAGAGTACCCACTTCTTTCCACCCAATTTTCTTCCTCCTGGAATAGGCTTGACATCCTCAAATGTTGTAACTCATCTATCCAATCATCTGTACCAATGTCATCAAACATCTCAATGATTCCATGGTCCTTGAAAATTTCAACACTATCAATTTGATTGGCACTAGTCTGGAGAGAATAAATTTGTTCCTTGCCATTAATGGGCTTTGAGAAATCATAGAGATTGTCCTCAGGAGAACTCATCTCCCTCAAATATGATTCACTTTTGCATGCATTGTCTTCGTTTCTAGCATCTATTGTTTGAAAACGTTGCCTAATCAGGGCCATGGATCCTGAGCTTTCAGATTCCATTGTGTTTTGAGCTGAAGTATAGTCAACAAGATCAAAATCACTGCCTGTGATCAACTCATCCACAAAAGATTCACACCATGGTTTTGAGTCATCACCATTTTGTGAACCCTTGTCCCTCTCCAATTTGATTTCTTGATGTTGGTTTGAAGTACAGTTGGCAACCTGTTTGTATGGGTCATTTGGCATTCTCACTGCAGTAGTTCTGATTGCCACTGTTCGGAAGACATGGTGATCCTCTGAATTGTGAGACGGGGATTTCGAAGCTCTGCTGATTTCTCTTGTTTCCTCGGCACTTTCTCTAATTTCAAGTTTTTTTACCAATTTGGTGTTCCAGTAGTTCTTGATCTCGTTGTCTGTTCGGCCAGGAAGTCTTCCTGAAATCAGTGACCATCTGCATAGATCGAGGGAAACTCTCACACTTAGAATATTCATGATATCATTCTTGTTTGTAGCTATTCAATAAAGGGACTATGAATGTACCTGTTGCCTAGTAGTTTATGCATTCTGATAATGAGCTCCTCTTCATCAGGTGAGATGTTTCCCCTTTTAATATCTGGACGAAGATAGTTCAACCATCTCAATCTACAACTCTTTCCACATCTCTTCAGACCTACAAAAACACATTATACACCATGTAAGCATCCAAGAAACATACTACTGTTGGTGGTATTGAAAGCTTTTATCCAACTCCCTTGACAATGGATCAAAAAAACATATCGAATCATTCTAGAAGTAATTTCGATTCAAAAGCATACACAATGGAATTCAGAAATAATTAAAATATACCCAACAGATTCTAGAAGTAATCTCGATTCAAAACATTGATTCTAGAAATAGTCATTGCCCCTAAAGCATACTGAATTGATTCTAGAAATAGTCATTGACATAAAGATATACACAACATACAATAGCGATCTAAATCGTCAGTTAAAAAATGTATCCAATTGATTTTAGAAATAATCTCCATTGAAAAGTATATGCAATTGAGTCTAGAAGTAATCTTAAACTCAGAAACATACATAATCGTTCGAGAAGTAATCGTCCACACCAAAATAAATAAAACCGTTTCTAGAAGAAATCCTTCATTCAAAAGCTTAGTCAATTGATTCAAGTCATACAGTTGATTCTAGAAGTAATTGTCGACTCAGAAACATAAACAATTGATTCTAGAAGTAATTGTTAACTCAAAAGGATTCACAAACCAGTGGGTAGACCTGGTCTGAGGAACAAATTGTCCACCATCTAGGCAACTAAAAGACCTGCTGTTACTTGACTGCAATGCATATATCTCAAATTCTATTGAATATGTGACGATTGAGAGCAAATTGTTTCAACTCACCTGCTTTCTGTGGGAGATATTTCCATCCACCATCACCATGAATTGAAATGTACTGAGTTAGAATGGAGTCCTCTTCTGCAGTCCACGCCCCACGATTAAGGCCTGCATCTTTTGAACAGCAAGGAGCCCTACCCATTTTCCCAAACTTCCTCAATACCTTTCAATTAGTTTCCTCTGCATTGATGCTATCAATATATAAACCAATGAACCAAGTTGCCTCTTCATAAAACCAATGCTGATATTAGTGACCGGCATGTGACTGAGGTTAAACTTGGACCAATTGCCCACATTGTTTATTCACTGTTATCTCCACACCCCTTTACGAAATTCAAAATCTACAGTAGATTATAGATCTTACATTTTTTTATTCCTCCTTGTATAAGGAGAAAGATTAGTGTAACAAGGTCCTATAAATGACAACCTTCCAGAACCAATATTATTTTCTATGGACATAATCCACTAAGAGAAATTCAAGACTCTGAAAGATAGCTACGAAGATCAACTTTGATCGAAGAAAACAAACGAGGAAAACAATATTCTATTTGCAATGGCTTTGAATAAGCTTTTTGTGTGTTTGTTCAAGCACTTTGTGGGGGTGTGTATCATGTTAAAATATTTGCAGAGAAAGTCTTACAACTACCGTTCTGAAATGAAGACCCTCTGTTGAGAGGCCCAACGGTCAGCTTGGCGCCGCCCCTCGTAAGTCATTCCCTGTGCTACGTCATGGGTCATACGTCTATGCCATCTCAATGTCTTTTTCCAAGATTAAAACCTTTCTTATAATACAGCCCATATAGACATTTAACAACTTCCATCCCCCCATATTCACATGCTACAATTATTCTTGTTCTTGTCTAGCTTTCAGAGCTATGGACCACTTGCTACTTAGTTTACAAGTTTGACATTTTTACTTTCTGTTGGGCGACCTACCCATGTACCTCTTTCGCTACGAAGATCCTCCATGGATTCCACCTTCTTGGCGAATATTATGTGAGCATGTGAGTCCCGTGGTTCGGGTGTACATCATTTTTTTTATGTCCTTGCCAGCATTGTTTAAAGCAAATTACCAAACGCATTTTGTTATTAGTTGCATAAGCCAAGTTAAATGAAAACTCTAACTGTACTTTAAAATATCTTCCATTTGTTTGATTGTGAGGAATTCTATGAATGGAGTGTTTTGCCACAACTCCTTTTTAGTTGTGGGGTAGTATCTTGCTTTAATTGGAGTTTGTGGGGAAATTAGGTTTTACTTTTAGGAATTTTTTTTTATAAATATTTTCGAGTTTAGATTTCATGAATGAGTTTCTTATTAAATTATAGAGGGAGATCAATAGATTAGTCTAATGATTTATAGCTCAACTCTAGATAGGGGGAGCCCCCTTATACCCTATTCAGGTGATGGACTTGGCTCTATTAGACCTTAGATGAGCAAACCAAACTTATAAGACATGAACCTCCAGCCTACATGGGAAGAACCCAAAGCTCACAAGAGGATAACATTCTTCCGGTCTAGGGATGGACCCCAAGATCTAATGAATGTATCACACACACACACACACACACACACACACACACACACACACACACACACACACACACAGAGAGAGAGAGAGAGAGAGAGAGAGAGAGAGAGAGAGAGAGAGAGAGAGAGAGAGAGCTTTTTCTTGGAGTTTGTGGGGAAATTATCTTTTACTTTTGGGTTTTATGGTATTTTAGATTGTTAGATTTTTTTAACTATTTAGCAAAGTCAATAGATTAGTCTAACAATTTGGACCTTGGCTCGAGATAGGGTGATCCCACCTATAGCTTCATATGGCAGTGGACTTGGCTCTATTAAATTGTCTACCGAGTAAACCAAACCCATGAGTGTTGAACCTTAGACCTACATGAGAAGAACCCAAATCTTGCAACAACATTAACAATCACGTAGTCTATGGATGGACCCCAAGATCTAACAAATGCATTGTATTAAAGATGTAGTATTTATCTTATATATTAGTTTAGTTAGCTACTGAATATTGAAGCACAAGCCTGTATTAATATCTCTTCAACTAAGAGTTAAGGATTGAAGGGCATCCATTTTGTCAATATCTTTAAGCGCATAGTCATAGAAACAAATCCCTTTGCCAAAGGCTTAGTGACATGCATTTTGCCAAAGTTACCTAAAACATGAGGTTTACTTCATCCGTTATATCATTGTCTCAATGTTCCAATTTTGGTGGATGTCATAATCAAAGAACATACCATAACATCACCAATTGTAGTAAACTAATTAAACTATAACCCTTTGATAAAGTATATACACATTTATTCTATTTTGAAACTTGTCATTTATTTATTAAGTAATTAATGTTTTTTAATATATGCTTATGAGAATATTTTTATATATTCAATGGATATTTTGTATACATCATATTCATTTGATTGTGATGCACGTAGGCTACTTTGTTTGGATTTTGTTCTATGTATGATGAAACTTTTACAATATTTTTTATTTATTTATTTTCACTAGATGCATTTGAGAGTAAAATTTTATGTACAAAATAATTTGTTCATACATCATATTCATTTGTCTGTGATGTGTGCATACTACTTTGTTGGAATCATCCCCTTTATCATATTGTTTATTAAGTAAATTTTTTTTAAATGTGTGTTTGAGAGTATTTTTTTATATTCAAAATGATTTTTTTATACTCATTTTTATTTTATTATAATTTTTGTACACAAGCTTGTTGTCATCATATGTTCTAAATATTTTTAATGCAATGAATACCATTAATATATAACTTTTATTGAAAGAAACTTTAACTAAATTGATACCCTTAATAAAAGGAAATTCTAAAAAATAAAATTTAACATCCATCTTTATAAGAAAAAATATTTCTCTATATAACACTAAAATATTATTCCCCTAAAATTATACACGAGAGATTGTAGCATGGGTTTCTTTGTTAATTGTAGAATGACAAATACTAGTTAATTTATTATCTGTATCAAGGATAAAAATTCATGCATTATAAAATTCCACTTGCTTGAGCTTGTGGATGTCATTTCGATTCATCTATAATTGTTCAAAAATAACAATTCCAAATTTCAAAACAAAACATAACAAGGAGAAAAAATTATAGATGAACTTAGGGTGAGTCATATATATATATATATATATATATATATAGTCTATTTCATAAGTAATTCATCTAAAAGTGTATATGTGTATGTCTATTTGTGTGTGTGTGTGTGTGGGCGTGCGAGCGCGCGCGCGTGCATGTACGTGTGCATGTGCATGTGCATGGTGTGTGGTGTGTGGTGCATATTCGTGCATGTGTGTGTGTGTGTATGCGCACGTGTTTGCATGTGCGTGCACGTGCCTGTGTGTATGTGTATGTGTATGTGTATGTGTATGTGCATGTGCATGTGCATGGGCATGTGTCTATCTATGTGCATGTGCATGTGCATGTGCATGTGTATGTGCATGTGCATGTGTATGTGTATGTGTATGTGTATGTGTATGTGTATGCGTATGCGTATGCATATGCATATGTGTATGTGTATGTGTATGTGTATGTCTATGTCTATGTCTATGTCTATGTCTATTTGTATGTGTATGTCTATGCATATGTCTATGTCTATGTCTATGTCTATGTCTATGTCTATGTCTATGTCTATGTCTATGTCTATGTCTATGTCTATGTCTATGCATATGTGTATGTGTGAGGCTCTACCCCTAAGGGTACTTCATGTATCAACATTTAGAATGATTTTGACTTAGCCTTGAGATAATTAGTGTATCACCACCTTGTGCCCATGGGAATTAATCATAGCTATTTAGTATGTTGTGTGGTGAGCATGCATTATGTTCACTAAGATCAAAATACCCTCTAAAGTTGAGGATAGAAATCATTCACTTGGTTATGTTGGAAATATTATGTATTACTTCTTTATGTGATATTCGTTTACATGTTTATTCCTATGTGTCTATGATAGCTATGATGCTAAGCTCCTAGAGATAGCTGATAGGTGTATTGATCTGTCTTTGACTATCATATTGTACCATTGAGACTTTCTATCATCATGTTAATATTTTGCTAAAAAATATTGATGGTTCTTATCTAGTTAGTCATTGATTCATGTGTATGCTCATACCTGATTATGGAATTTTGTGGATGATTTTAATTATGGGGCAATTAGGTATGTAATGCATAATTTAGTGAATTATATAATGTAGAGGTTGAGATGGTAGGTTGGAAAATAGGCCCAATGATAGGAATGGGATCTTTCACTCTAGAATCGGCTTGACTCTATTCCAAGTCCTTTTTCCTGGACCTTCCAAGGATCTCTCAACCCTAATCTTGAGGCAAGTCACTAAGAAGTTATACCTCCTACTCAAGATCCATTCTATCAATCAGGTTCCTTCTCAGTGCTCACTGAATCTCTAAAGGTGAATTCTATTGAAACCTATGCCAACACACTCACAACACATTGCAGGGTTGTTTTCTTATTTCCTTGGGTCATTTCATGACATTCTTGAGGAGTTGAAGCCATAAAACATCCATTCAAACATTGACCTCCTAAAATCTAGGATTAGGCCTAGTGTTTGCTTGTAGCCCTAATCAAGCATAATTTCTAGATTCTTTTACAAAAACCCCCCAAAAGAACCCCAAATATAATTGCAGATTTTGATACCCTTTTCCAAAAGATTAAATATTTTTAGGGTTTGGATTCTTGAAACTATCTGTACAACCCTTGAAAACTTATATTGACATTGTCCTTAAATGTAGGGCTAATTAGGTCTTATGCTACATTTGCACTCATTTCTTGTTGCATTTGACTCCTCCTCTACTACCACTTCTTAGAGAGTTGTATTACCTCTCCCATGTTACCTTCCAACTATGAGATTGGCTTTTCCAATCCAACCCTACAACTTTTTCAAAATTGTCTCTCTTTTTCCCTAGTCGGGCTATAGCCAAGGTCGCCTAGGGAAAGAGCTCAAAATTCACGGCTAAGTCTTATCCTACCAAAATAAAAAGGAAAATTATGTACAGTGGCTCCTCTTGAGTACCATCATGGAATATTTTTCTCACCATGGAGTCAAGAACCTCGAGGAGAAATTTTCTATATACAATCTAGAATTGGACCAGGAAACTCCAACTTCAAAGGAACTTTAAAAGATCCTACAAAATGGAAATGATAGACAAAAATCCTTCCACACAATGTCTCTTAAAAAATCATAAGAAACTAAATACAATATAAAAGATCAAGATTGAATCTATTAACTAGCTTTGTTTCCCAAAAATGTTTGAATACAGTTAAATGCACAGTCTCCAACTTCTCATTAACTAAAATTTCAAACAAAAAGAAATCCAACCATGAAACAGTGGCTTGGGAGATCTTAAATAGACTTCCCCTTGTCAGAACAACCATTGTAATTGACCCATTTGTCCATTTATGAAAAAATAAATTTTGTAGGACATACCAAGCAACTTTTAAAAGTTACAGAATTGCAAAAATGTTGCATCAGCAACTTTTTCAACATTTCTTGAAATTTTCACTTTTAAATGCTTCTAATTCCTTGGTTGGATTTCTAGAGGCCTAAATACCACCTCTACATCAAAAAAATAATTTAAAAACACTCTCCTAGGGAACTAGGGTGTCCATTCTAGAATTTGACCCATTTTCCTTCTTAGGTCAATACAATGACTGAATGAACCAAACACTTACCAAAAAAAACTTTAAAAAATCCTAAACAAATCAAAAATATTCCCAAACCTTCCTAATTTTCCTTAGAAACTAGGAAGGTGCACAACAAAAACAAAGAAGGGCCTTTAACCCTAGGTGCTCCTGCACCATTCTCCCCATAAACAAGAGAAATCAACTTCCAAGTGATTGAACCAAGTCAGGGTTGATGCCTAACTTCTTGAACTCTGGACCTCCTACACCCATGTAGCCTCTGAATCAGCTTTACCTTAACATTTGACCAGATGTTCCATATAGATCTTGGTTCTATAATTTTTAGAAACTATTGAATTTAGAATCTTCTCTGCCTTTGGCTATGGTGTAACTAGAATTTTTAGTGTCTTGAGTTCCTCTGTATCCTCAGAATGATCTGGATCTCCCTTTAAAACTGGTCCTTTGTAGGACACAAGGTCTACAACATTAAAGACTTGAGATAATCACATGTCTATAGCAAGGTCATCTTTGTAAGCATTAGGTACATACTTTGCTAGAATTGTACAAGGGCCTATCTTCCCCATTTTAAGCTTACTTGGAACACCTTTTTGTAGTCTTGCCTTACTTAGGTGCACCATGACCAAATCTCCAACTTGGAACTAAACATCCCTTTTCTTCTCATCCACATTTTTATTGGTGTGATTTGTGCTCTCCACTAATGCATTTTTCACAGTATCATGGACATCTTTCATGGATTTAGAAAAATTCTCAACATATCCACTCTTGTTTGCACTACTTCCAAGATCCCTGAGTTCACATATACCCTTGGGAGGAATCACATACACAATATCAAAGGGGATCATTCCAGTGGACCTATTTACTGTGTCATTGTATGCAAATTATGCTTGACCAATTAACTGATCCCATGATTGTCCATATTCCTTGGTGAGACATCTTAAAATATTTCCTAAGTTGATGTTAACTACCTAAGTTTTTCCATCCATTTGTGGATGATATTCAGAGATAAAAAAATATTTGTACCAATCTTCTGCCATAGGATTTTCCAAATATGACTTATAAACTTAGACTCTTTGTATGATACAATACTTAGGGGCAATCTATGCATCCTTACTGATTCCCTCAAGAAGAGATTTTCTATATAACACGCATCATGGGTGGTCTTATAGGACACAAAGTGATCCATCTTGATAAACCTATCCACAATCACAAAAATGTTGTCCACTCCCTTCTTAGTCTTAGGAAGTCCAACTAAAAAATCCATACTGAGCCACTCCCAAGGTCTATATGGGATTGGAAGGGGTTGATACAACCCTACATTTGAGGAAGTTCCTTTAGCCTTTTGACAGACTATACAAGTCTCCACTTATCTCTAGATATCCCTACTCATTTTTGGTCAATAATAGTATCTCTTTACCAACTCTAAGGTTTTATGCACACCAAAATGTCCACTCAATGAATCATTATACTTCTCCTACACTATGTTCTCCCCCGTTGAACCTCTAGGGGACACAAAGTTGTCCTCCCTTAAAAAAATAGCTTCTTGTAGGGTAAAGTCAGAGTACTCACCATGAAAGTGGTTTTTAAATTCTCTACATACCTTGTAGGCTACTGAGAAATCCTCATCACCTAGATACAAATCATTGAAACATTCTATACCAATGCTCCTTAACTGAATTTCTTGCACTGTGAGAAATCAATTTCTCAATGCACCTGATACCTTATTCTGAACTCCCTTCTTGTTCTTGATGGTGAAGGTATAGGCTTGGATATACTTCACCCATTTCATGTTCTTATGGCTTAACTTATCTTGTGAATTCAGAAATCTTAAAGCTTTATTGTCAGTAAAAACTACAAATTCCTTAGGAAGGAGGTAATGTCTCCACTTCCTTAGTGCTTTCACCAATGCATATAGTTCTAGATCATATTAAAATTACTTCTTCTTTTCATCACTAAGTTTTTCACTATGAAAAGCTATTGGCTTTCCCTCTTGATTCAAAACTGCACCTATGGCAACATTACTAGCATCACATTCCACAGTAAAAAACTTGTCAAAACTAGGAAGTGTGAATATGGGCTGGGTGGCTATCATTTTCTTTAATGTCTCAATTCCCCTATTATCCTACTCATTCAATTGGAATTTGGATTTCATTCCTCCTTTTATTGTATCCAAAATTGATGCACTGATTCCAATAAACTGTCTAGTAAACTTCCTATAGAAATGTGCTAGTCCATGGAAGCTTCTTACCTTTGTGGCTGACTTTGGTGTAGGCCAATCCAAGATGGCTTTCACCTTTCTTGAGTCCATATTCAATTTTCCCTCTCATATAAAAAATCCCAAGTATACCAACTCCTTCATGAACTCACTCTTTTCTAGGTTGATTGCCAACTTCTTCTCATGTAGTCTTTGCATAACCATTTGTAGGTGTCTAAGGTGATCCTCCTTGGTTTTAATGAACAATAATATGTCATCTAAATACACCACAAACCACTTTATAATGAATTATTTCAACACTTCATTCTTTAATCTTACAAATGTGCTTGGGGCATTAGAGAATGCAAAAGGCATCACAATCCAGTCATAGAGTCCCTATATGGTCTCTGATGTAACAACAAGCCTTGCTCTCCTACCCTATCCTTAACTAGGGTCTTCAATAGGCCTCTTCTCTAGTCTAAGTAGGTTTATTCATTAACCCTAACCTTCAAGGATCCCTCTCTCTCAAGATCCCAATCAATTTAACCTTGAGTACACCAACAAGAAAATCAAACTGCTTCAACACTTAGCCATAGTGCTCTTCTTGCCCTTCTTCACAAACTGATCCAAATTGATCCACAACTATTCCATATGGAGATTTATTCTCCTATATTGTTAATTGGATCCAATCCAATTTCAAAAAACTCCTTTTAAACTAAAATGCTAAACAAGTTCCAAGAACAAAGCCGAATTCACCCAAAATAGGGCTACAAGCATTAGGCCTAATTAGGCTCTTTTTCTCCAATAAATTGTAAAAATCCTCAACAAGTTTGAAAACTAGCAATGGATATATATATCCTTTATCAAGACACTTAATATTTTCTAGGTCTTGTTGCTCCAAAATATCCGTGTAGTGCCTCTTATAATCATGCCTAAAAATCATTGTTTCTAAGCATTAAGTCTGTTTGTACAAAAGAACTTGTTCTTGGCACACTAAAATCTTCACCCAAACTTCTCCTTAGAGTTGGGGATCCTCCAAACACCACAATACCTCTCCACAATCACTGATTGAATCAAAATGAATTCTTTCAATCCCTTCCATTAGCTCTGCAACTTCCTATGATCCCTAGACATGCAACTCTGGCTCGCCTATGGCATCACATTAAAAAAAGCTCCCATTCTCTCCAGGGCCCCTCCTTCATAGCTATACAATATGTACATGGAGTCATCTACCTAATCCCAAAGGTCCATTTAGATTCCATAGTGGGAAGAGGATCTATGACCCCATCTTCACCAGTTGCCTTGTTCAGACTAGCGACTCGACAGAAAACAAAATAATTTACAAGACTAACTAAAAACTTACAAAATGTAAATCCAACACCAAAAAGAAACTTAAAAAAACCTACTATAACACTTCCATGGATTATAGTACTCAATTCAATCCATTATAACACCAATTGCTCATAAAAATAATAACTGTGACTGTTCTTTCTATTACTCAGTCTGTACACACACTTACACAAACAAGCCAACGCTTTCAAAAAGTAGAGGATAGCCTTAAGTAGTTGAAAAAGACACAAAATAAATGGATTCAAATAGTTAAGAAACCAATTTCTCAAAGTTTCAATTATGCAACAAATGTTGTCAATGTTGTCAATGACAACATTGACAACTTTTACACCTTTTTGGATTTGCTATCCAAACTTAACCAAATTCCTATCTAAGGTGTTAGAACATTGAAATAGGACCTCAAGTACCTTTATTGTCCAATTTGACATCAAATTCATAAAACACCCTATTTGACCTAATGTGTACAATCTTACAAATAAGGTCACTAAGGACCCATTAAGGCATCTTAAACTCACACACTTCACACTAGGACTTGTTTAGTCCCCTTATTGCACTAGTCATTTTCCTAGGACCACTACAAGCCAAAAACAAAAATAGAAGCCCTAGGTTCCTTTCTAGCCCTACCTAGGTGCTCCTGCACCATACTCCCCCATAATGAAAAGTTTGTTAGAATAGTCCCAAAGGATAACTGAGAGGGGGGGGGGGTGAATCTGTTATCAGCTACTTTAATTCCTTTTATTTACTTCTAGATATAAATTAACATAAAGTAAATGCACATTCAGATAAAACAATAGAGAACACAACAATTTTGGTTACGGAGAAACCAAATAGATAAAACCCCTGGTGGGAATTAGCACCCACAAAGAATTGTACTTAAGTATAATTATCCCTGTTAAAAGATCTTGCAACCATATTAGGAGTTTTTCTTTAAAATTCAATAAGTATAGAGACCTTGTTAAAGGTCAAACCCTGTTAGGAGTCTTTTACAAGTAACCCTGTTAGGGGTGAGGACTCACTATCCAAAAGCTCACTGCTAAAATGATTAAGGCTGCAACCTTCAGTAGAAAAGATATACAATATATCTGATAGATGAATTGTTTGAGTAGACCTATTGTCTTGATCAGTTCCAGTGTGTTGTATAATTCCACTTCTTCTTCACATAGATTTTTTCTTGATGAATGAAATGTCTCTATTGTCCCAAAGCAATAGACATTCTGTCATGCACTTTTTTTGTCTTTATTCTTCTCATTCACACTTGGCGTTCATCAAATGAACTACTATAAGTATCTTCTCCAAAGGATGTGATATTCGTCAGCTCTAAGAGTCCCTTCAATACTTCTTTAGTCAGTCACATCAACCACACAACCTAATTAGGAACATGCAACTCAGACTGAATAGATGCGACATTTCACAAAGTCGGCTCAACCAAATTAACTCCAACTTCACGATTCTAATAAAACATGTTTGGCTCCTTTAGATAATTATCTTTAACTCATAACTAAACATGAGTAGATAGGCACAACTCAAGAAATAATGTAATTACGTCGGCTCTTCATAGATAGTCTTCAATCTCTCTAACTGTCATAACTAATTAACATAACTCAGCTGAAACTTCATATCTGACTCTACATGAATGCACATAGCATCTAGAACATGTATACATCATGGAAATGAACACACATATCTCCAAAACATCTATACTAATAATTTCATATAGAAAACTATTGTATATTATATGTTGTCATCAATGACAAACATACAATCAATAATTTGCATAGAAGCAAATCTCCAACAATCTCCCCCTTTGACATTGATGGAAACATATGATATCATCAACTCAAAGTGTCTTCCTTCTTTTTACAATCTTCTCAATATCCTCATCAAAAGTTCCTCTTCACTGCTACTTCTCTATATACTCCCCCAGAGTATATGCTCCCCCTTACGAACACTCCCCCTTTGACATCAATGAAAAATGGTGTTAAACACCATTAAGCACAAGTAATACTCTAGAAGTAGTGTAGTCAACCATTCATTAGTCACCAAGGACTGATTTTCTTGCTGCAAGTTCTAATCAGAATCAAGAAAGGGAATTAGTCCCAACTTCTCCCTGAGATGCTCAAAAGTATCTTTGGTTAATGGTTTTGTAAAAATATTTGCTAATTGTTGTTTAGTGCTCACATAATCCAAGTTTACTTCTCTGTCTGCAACTTTTTCTCTTAGAAAATGGTATTTCATCTCAATGCTTTTTGTCTTTGCATGCATCATAGGGTTCTTTGACATATTGATAGTACTAGTGTTGTCACAGTGAATAACAATAGGATAATCAATCTGAATACCAAAGTCTTTAATCATCTGTTTGATCCAAACCATTGTTGAACAATTCAATGCTGCTACAACATACTCAACTTATGTTGTTGAATGAGAGATACAATTCTACTTTTTACTTGTCTAAGTGACCAATCTGTCTCCAAGAAACACTTCTCCTCCTAATGTACTCTTTCTATCATCAACACAACCTACCCAATTTGCATATGGGTAGACATAAAGTTGTATATTCTCTGAGTTAGGATACCATAAACCATAGTCAATAGTCCCTTTTAAGTATCTGAATATTCTTTTTATTTCCATTATGTGATTTTCCTTGGGTTCAGCTGTAAATCTTCCAATAATACCAACTGCATTAGAAATATCAAGTCTAGATTGGGTAAGATATATGAGTTTTCAAATCATAGACTTGTATAGGGTCTTCCCAACTGTTTTGGAATCATCATCTTTAGAAATCTCGCTTCCTATTATCATAGGGGTGCTTACTGGTTTGCAATCTTCCATCTTGAAATTCTTCAATATCTCCTTCACATACCTAGACTGATTTATGAATATACCTTTGTCTGTTTGTTTTACATTCAATCCAAGAAAACATTTGATAGGTCCAATCATGCTCATTTCAAATTCACTTTTCGTTTCTTTGGCGAATTCTGCACTAAGTTTGTCATTACCTCCAAAGATAATGTCATCAACAAAAATAGAAATGAGTAGTAATCCTTCATCTGTCTCTCTTATGAATAAATTATATTCTGCTGCTCCTTTTCTGAATCCTATCTTTGTTAAGTAACCATCAAGTCTCTCATACCAAGATCTTGGGGCATGTTTAATTCCATAAAGTGCTTTCTTTAATTTTCATACCATGTCTGGTTTATCTAAAAGTTTGAATCCTTCAAGTTTCTCTATGTAGACTTCTTCCTTCAAGTCACTATTCAGAAAAGCTGACTTGACATCCATTTGGTATACCATAAAGTTTTTGTATGTTGCATAAGCCAGAAACAACTTGATATCTTCAAGTCTGCTCACAATGGCAAATGTATTAGTGTAGTCTATTCCTTCTCTCTATGCATATCCTTTACATAATAATCTTTCTTTGTTCCTTACCACTATGCCTTCTTCATTCATTGTGTTCCTGAATATCCAGTTTGTTCCAATCACATTCTTTTCATGAGATCTAGGGACCAATTTCCATGTTTCATTCTTGATTATTTGATCTAATTCTTCTTGCATGGAACTTTTCCAATCTGAATCTTTGCATGCATCTTCAACACTTAAGGGTTTAATCTGTGAAAGTAAGCATACCTCTTCATCAACGGTTGAACCTTTTTCTCTAGATCTTATCAAGACTTTTGCGCTCTGATCTCCAATGATATCTTCCTTAGAGTGGTGTTTCGATGTGTATCTTGATTTCCTAGGAGTGATACTTTCATCTATAATCTGTGATTCTTCTTCACTTGGTTCAGGATTGTTACATGAAACATCAATACAGTCAAAC
Organism: Thuja plicata; assembly: GCA_018584345.1. Taxonomy (NCBI): domain Eukaryota; kingdom Viridiplantae; phylum Streptophyta; class Pinopsida; order Cupressales; family Cupressaceae; genus Thuja; species Thuja plicata. Next base: position 1,677,845 of record MU223187.1, on the reverse strand, counting down.
ATTTCTTCAATAACTGTGTCCTTATTGATAGGTCTGGGCTCATCTTCAATCATGGGAGCATAGTC
>MU223187.1:1660409-1677730 GCA_018584345.1 Thuja plicata | reverse complement strand
ATAGGTCTGGGCTCATCTTCAATCATGGGAGCATAGTCATAATATCTTTCTTGAATCATAAACTTCTCATCAATCTTCACATGAGTACTTTCAATGATCTTCTTTAATCTTAGATTAAAACATCTATGGGCTTTGGTTTTAGTAGAGTAACTAAGAAAAACACCTTCATCGCTTATAGCATCAAACTTTCCAATGCTATCATCTCTCTTGATGTAGCACTTTCTTCCAAAGATTTTGAAGTATTTTATAGTAGGTACATTACGAAACCAAAGTTCATAGAGTGTCTTGTCTACGCCTGGCCTTAATTGTATTTTTTTGATAGTATAGAATACGGTATTGACCACATCTCTCCAATAAGTATGAGCAACCTTTCCTTCAATCATGATAGTGTGCACTGTTTCAAGTATTATTTTGTTCCTTCTTTCTGCAATCCCATTCTATTGAGGGGTTCCAAGTGCACTTAACTGTCTCTTGATTGCATGTTCTTCATAGTAATTATAAAACTAGTCAGAGGTGAATTCTCCTCCTCTATCAAATCTCAGACATTTTATCTTTAGTCCAGATTCATTCTCAACCTTAGCTTTGAACACTTTGAACTTCTCAAAAGCTTCAAATTTGTCTTTTAAGAATGCAACCTACATCATCCTTGAGAAATCATCAATAAACTAAATGAAATACCTTTCTCCATACTAAGATCTTGTTTGAGTAGGTACACATAGGTCTATATGTATCAGATCCAATTTGTTTTCTATAGAGTTTTGTTTTCTCCTGAATGAGGTCCTCACATGCTTCCCCATCACACATTCCCTGCACATGGTGTCAACTAGTTTTTCAATACTTGGAAGGTCTCTTACTGCCTTTACATTACTTATCTTGACTATATTGTCAAAATTAATATGACAAAGTCTCTTGTGCCATAGCCAACTGTCAGCCACTTTTGCAACAAAACAACTTAATTCTAAATTGAGCTGAAAAAAATCACCTTTGGTCTTTGATCCTGATGCAATCATGTCTCCTTTGTTGTTAATGATTCACTGGTTGTTTTTGAATTCCAATTGATATCCTTTATCTAGAAATTGTCCAACACTTAGTAAGTTATGATGTAAACCATCAACATAAAGATCATCATCTGTCTTATTCTTTCCATCTAAGGTTATAGGACCTCTACCTATGATAGGTTTGGGAGTGCTATCTCCAAGTATAACCATGCCACATTTGTATTTTTCCAAATGTACAAATCTATCTTTGTCTCCTGTCATGTGGTGTGAACATCCACTGTCAATGATATAGTCAGTTCTGATGTCAACTTTTGAAACTAATGCTAACTCTTGTTCTTTTTCTTCATCTTCTTTGTCCATTTCTTCAAGCATCTTTTCAATGTCTTTAATGGCAAAAAAAATGATATCATCTTCTCCTAAATCATAATTAGTTACACCATCTTCAGCATGATAACATTCCTTAGTGTACTTGGGCTTGTAATCTAATCTGGACTTCTTGACTCTTGTAGGACACTTGGATGCAAAGTGACCAACTTTGTTGCATGAAAAACATTTGAATGGTAGCTATACTTCATATTTCCCTTTACATTTCCTTTCTTTCTTGGCAATCATAGCAATGATTTCTTCTAGTTCTATATCCACTTATTCATTATTACTAGAGCTACTTATGGATTTCATGCTGTGGACCGAGACTTTGAAAGCTGCCTCACTTTTTGGTTCTTACTTCAATCTTGATATCTCAAATGCAGATATTTTTTTGATCAAAGTCTCTCTATTGAAGTATTTTGAAAATTGCATAGTCTCATCTAAGATATTGATCTTGCTCTCACAGTCTGCTGTTAGTGTGGTCATTAGTTTTCCATTATATCATCCTCTGAAATTTCTCCACCATTGTTCATGATACCTAAAACTGCTTCATTAATTCTTTGATGGTAGGCTCTAATGTTTTCTTCAAGTAACATCTCTAATTTGTTGTACCTTTTCTTCCATGTCTTTCTGCGCGCATTCTTTTCTTGGATGTCTCCTTCAAAAATATCTTCTAAGTATTTCCAAATAGAGTATGTTTTATCTGCCTTCTTGATCTCAAAAAATTTACTTTTAGATAGGGCACTAATTAGGGATCCTTTGGTGATTGCATTATGAGTGAACACTTCCTTTTGTTTGACTATAGAGTCTTCTTCTGCAAGGTCTTTCAAGGTGGGAACTTCAATTTCTTGAGTGGCAATCTCTTAGATCTCAAATCCAACATACTGAAGATGTGTTATCATTTTGTTCTTCCAGTCAAGATAGTTTTCTCCATCAAACATAGGACTCTCTTTCCTGAAGTATGTCATCTAATCTACCTTAACCTATTAGTCTTTCTCTCCAAGGCACTTGGCTCTGATACCAATTGTTAGAATAGTCCCAAAGGATAACTGAGAGGGGGGGGGGGGGGGAATCAGTTATCAACTACTTTAATTATTTTGTTTACTTNAGAGGGGGGGGGGGGGTGAATCAGTTATCAACTACTTTAATTATTTTGTTTACTTAGATATCAATTAACATAAAGTAAATGCACATTCAGATAACACAATAGAGAACACAACAATTTTTGTTATGGGGAAACCAAATAGGTAAAAACCCTGGTGGGAATTGGCAGCCACAAAGAAGTGTACTTGAGTATAATTATCCCTGTTAAGAGATCTTACAACCCTATTAGGAGTTTTTCTTTACAATACAATAAGTACAGAGACCTGGTTAAAGGTCAAACCCTGTTAGGAATCTTTTACAAGTAACCCTGTTAGAGGTGAGGACTCACTATCCAAAAGATCACTGATAATTGCATATAGAACACTGTTGTATATTATATGTTGTCACCAATGACAAACATACAATCAATTATTTTCATAGAACCAAATATCCAACAAAGTTATGTCACTCCTGTGGACAAAAAATATTTATAGATTCCCACCTTTTTGAAGTCTACTTGTGCAATCCATGAGGCCTATTCTTCCACTTGATTAGGTGTTTCATGTACACCTTGTGCCTTGTAGTCTTCTTGACTCTTGAATCCAGAACTCTTTCAGCTTCCAACTAAGGCTTTGGAGGTAATACAGTATTCTCAACATCACCACTGACCCCTTGACTTCTTTGACTATTCTTTGTTATCTTCCCTTTGAATTAAATCAAGTATTGTACAGTGAACACTGGAGATATGCTCAAATCTACAGGTAGGTCTATTTTATATTCATTATCCACATATTTGGATAGGATCTTGCAAGGTCCGACCCTCTTCATTTGAATTTTAGTAGGGAAACCCTTCTATAATGGATATTTATTCAAATGAACCATCACATAGTCACCTACCTCAAACTGAATGTCCTTCCTCTTTTCATCAACTTTGGCCTTCAACTTTTGTTGATTGTCTTGTATTGTCTTCTTGACTTGTTCTTGGATCTCCTTCATGGTTTGAGTGAAGTCCTGAACATGACCAATCCTTTACTCCATGCCTCCAATATCCCTAAGCTTACACACACCTCTTGGGTGCATCCCATAAACTACCATAAATGGGATTCTCCCTGTCATTTTGTTCTTACTATTATTGTATGCATACTCTACTTGGGGAATGACCACATCCCAAGTCTGACCATACTCCTTGGTTAGGAACCTCAATAGGTTACCCAACACTCTATTGACCACCTCAGTTTGGCCATCAGTCTAAGGGTGGTAGGATGACCCAAAAGAAAGATTGGTACCCAATCTAGTCCACAATGTCCTCTAGAAATGGCTCATGAATTTCACATCCCTATCTGATACTATGCTTAAGGGAAGACTGTGGATCCTCAAAATCTCCTTAGAGAACAAATATGATATGTGGCTAGCATCATTAGTAGTCTTGCAGGCTATTAAATGACCAATCTTTATAAATCTATCAACCACTACATAAATGCTATCATATCCTTGCTTGGTTTTGGGTAGACCTACTATGAAGTCCATGCTCACACACTCCCATGGCCTATTAAGGACTGGTAAAGGTTGATATAAACCTTCATTACTTATTCTTCCTTTGTCTTTCATGCATACAACACAATGCTCAACAAATTTGGTAGTATCTCTTACCAAATTTTGCCAATGGTAGAACTTCTACACAAGCTCCAAGGTTTTGTTCATACAAAAGTAACCACTTAAACACCCATTGTGTTTATCATGTATGAGATTCATTCTCATATAGCCTCTTGGAACACATAACTAGTTACCCCTAAATAACAGACCATTTTGCAAAGTAAACTTAGAGAACTTGCTATGGAAATGGTTCTGAAAATCAACACACACCTTGTATGCTTCCCCAAAGTCCTCATCTTCCTTGTAAAGATCTCTTAAACTATCATTGCCAATGCTATTCAACTATACTTCTTGGACTGTCATCAACCTCCTGCTTAGTGCATCTGCAACCTTGTTCATCTGCCCTTGCTTGTTCTTTAATGTAAAGGTAAATGCTTGTAAATACTCCATCCATTTCAAAATCCTATTGCTTAGTTTCTCCTGAGTATCAATGTAACTAAGTGCTTGGCTAAAATCTTGTGTTGAATTCTCCATAGAAGGGTATAAGGATAAAATCTTGTGCTGAGAAAACATGGGTTGAATTCTCCTAACAAAAAATGGCAAGCATCCATTGGTAGGATGTCACACAAGATTTTATCCTTATACCCTGCTATGGAGAATTCAACCCATGTTTTCTCATTCACCAATACACTTTGGCATTTGTTGAGCCATCTCACCTTATATGGATTTACATGGGGTACTTTGGTCAACTTGAGTTTGTTGACTACTTCCTCTGAGATGATATTATTAGTGGAACCAAAGTCCACTAGCACCTTACAAACTTTGCCAAGGATCTTGCATCTTATCATAAGAAAATCCCTCCTATGCTTGGGTTCATCCTTACTTGGTTGTCTTATCAATACCCTTCTAAAAATTAAGTTCTCACCCATGTTTAAATATAGATGGTCAATCTCAAGAGCTTTGACACTTGAAGTGTCTTCATGGGAATATGCTATTCTTTTATCACTATTTGATGGCCTAGGCTTGTTAGGACATCTATATGCTCGATGGCCTAGTTGACCACATTTGTAACACTTCATGCTTGCAAAGTATGAGTTACTTATACTTCCTCTTCCTCTGCTAGGTCCTTGACTACCTAAGCCTCTATTATATCCTCCACTTGGAGCATTTTTCCCACTATGCTCTGTTAATTTGTTTTCACCTTGATTCCTTTCCTCATTGCCTCTGCCTAGATAGCCTCCTCATTGACCCCTTTGGTCTCTTCCTCTACCTCTTTTCTTGAAGTTAGATTCACCTTTCTTCTTGTTCTTTTCCTCCACTCTTAGGGCTAATTAATGACACCTTTGAACTGTAGTTGGTGTCCACAAACTGATTTCTTCTTGGATGTTCCATTTCAAACCACCCAAGTATCTTTCTACCTTGATAGACTCTTATTCTTTCTGCTTGGCTCTAAGACACAACCTCTGGAATTCCTCTGTATAAGAGGCCATGTCTAGGTATTTTTTCTTCAAATTCTATCTTTTCCTACGGAGTTGAATCTCATAGTCTTCTAGTAGATAATTCTCCTTTAGCTTGGTCACCATTGCATTCCAATTGGCTATGGGTTGCTTACCCTCTCTAACCCTCTCATCTTGAAGTTATTTCCACCATGTTAGGGCTAACCCTCCGAGTCTTGATTTTTCCACCTTGAGATTTTGGGCTTCAGTTACTCCTTCACACTTGAAATGGTTCTCCATTCCATTAATCCAATCCATCACTGCTTCAATATACATCATTCCACTAAACAATGGTATACCCTCCAATCCCTTTCCTCTTAGGGATTTGACTACTTTCAGAAAGGGATCTTCATTCAAGACAAGGTCTAGTTCATGGATAAGGTCTTCTTCAGCAACCTTTATACCCGTATAATTGCTTTCCACTTCCTTGTTTCTGGCTACTACATTTGCAACTTATTCTAGCCTTATTTTTATTCCTTCTAAGGCTTCTTCAAGGAGTCTGTTCTTCTCCTTTTTCTCAGCCACCTCTTTAGATAGCTCTACATTTGTCACCATAATTGACTCTCCTACTGATTCACTAGTAGCTGCAGACATACACTAACTTCCCAATTCTTTAACTCGCTCTGATACCACTCTGACGTAACAAGAAACCTTGATGTGCTACCCAATCCTTAACTAGGGTCTTCAATATGCCTATTCTCTAGCCTAAGTAGGGTTCTTCACTAACCCTAACCTTCAAGGATCCCTCTCTCTCAAGATCCCAATCAATTTCAACTTGAGTACACGAACAAGAAAACCAAGTTGCTTCAACACCTAGCCATAGTGCTCTTTTTTCCCTTCTTCACAAACTGATCCAAATGGATCCCAAAATCTTCCATATGGTGAGGTAGTCTCCTAGATTGTTAATTGGATCTAATCCAATGTACACAAACTCCTTTTTCACTAAAACCCTAAACAAGTTCCAAGAACAAAGCCAAATTCACCCAAAATAGGACTACAAGCATTAGGCCTAATTAGGCTCTTTTTCTGCAATAACTTGTAAAAATCCTTAACAAGTTTGAAAAATAGTAATGGATATAGATACCCTCTATCAAGAAACTAAATATTTTCTAGGTCTTTTTGCTTCAAAATGTCTGTACAATGCCTCCTATAATCATGCCTAAAAATCAGGGTTTCTAAGAATTAAGTATGTCTGCAAAAAAGAACTTGTTCTTGGCACACTAAAATCCTCACCCAAACTTCTCCTTCAATTTGGAGCTCCTCCATAAACCACACTACCTCTCCACAATCACTCATTGAAGCAATGAATGCTTTCAATCCCTTCCATTAGCTCTGCAACTGCCTATGATCCCTAGCCATGGAAGTCAGGCTCACCTAGGGAATCAAATTAGAAATAGCTCCCATGCTTTCAAGGGCCCCACCTTCACTGTACACCATGTAAATGGAGTCATCTTCCTAATCCCAAAGGCCTTTCAAATTCCACAGTGGGAAGAGGATCTATGACCCCATCTTCACCAATTGAAGGGTTCATACCAGCGACTAGATAGAAAACAAAATAATTTACAAGACTAACTAGAAACTTACAAAATGGAAAACCAACACCACAAAGAAACTTTAAAACACCTACTCTAACACTTCCATGTATTACAGTACTCAAATAAATCCATTGAAACACCAATTTCTCAGAAAAATAATAACTGTGACTGTTCTTTCTATTACTTAGTCCGTACACACACTTACACAAACAAGAAAACCCTTTAAAAGGGTAAATAATAGCCTTAATTAGATGAACAACACAAAAAATAAATGGTTTCAGATAGTTAAGAAAACAATTTCTCAAAGTTGCAATTATGCAACAAATGTTGTCAATGACAACATTGACAACTACTACATCTTTTTGGATTTGCTATCCAAACTTGGTCATAAGTCCACCAAACTTAACCAAATCCCTATCCAAGGTGTTAGAACATTGAAATAGGACCTAAAGCCCCTTGTTGTCCAATTTGACATTAAAGTGCATAAAACATCCTATTTGACCTAATGTGGACAGTCTTAAAATTAAGGTCACTAAGGACCCATTGAGACATCCTAAACTCACACACTTCACACTAGGACTTGTTTAGTACCCTTATTTCACTAGTGGTTTTGCTAGGACCACTACAAGCCAAACACAAAAAGAGATGCTCTAGGTCCCTTTCTAGCCCTACGTAGGTGCTCCTACACCAGTCTTAAAACAAATTTTCCACTCATCTCCCCCTTTAATTCTTATCTTATGGCACCCACTCTTAAGATCTACTTGGTAGAAGTACTTGGCTCCCCCTAGACAGTCCTTCAAATCATTAATCCTATATTCTTTACACAAGAGAAACTACTATTGGCCTAAGATAAAGAGGAGATTAGTAAGTTTATAGAGACTTGTGACATTTTCCAAAGAGAAAAAGGTGTGGCTACCAATCAGGGATTGTATCAACCCCTTCATTTTATAACCATACCATGGGAGAGAATAAGCATGGATTTGATAATGGGTCTTCAAAGAACCAAGCAAGGATTTGACAATGTTTTTATAGTGGTTGATAGATTCAGTAAAATGACACATTTTAAACTTTGTAAGAGTACTGATCATGCATCAAATATTGCCAATATATTCTTCAAATAAGTAGTTAGGATTCATGGACTATCACTCACCATTGTTTCAGAGAGACATGTAAAGTTTCAAGGGCATTTTTGGAGGAATCCCTTGAAGAAGATAGGAAAATTCATATCTTTTAGTTTATCCTACCATCCCCAAATTGATGGTGAGACTGAAGTGATTAGTAGATCACTTATTAACCTTTTGATATGTCCAACAAAACAATTTGGACAATCATGGAATGTTTTTTTACCATGGGAAGAGTATCCAGTCAATGATTCAATAAACAGATCTACATGGAAAAATCCTTTTCAAATCATCTATGGGATGCACCCTTGAGGAATCATGGAGCTTAAGATAGACCAAATGATGCAAAGGTTAGTGTAGAAGGTGAGGATTTATAAAATTTAATCATATAGGTGCATGAATAAGTGAAAATATCACTGTAGCAGAATACTGAGAAGTTTAAAAAAAATGCAGATCAGAGAAGAAGAGTTGTTCCTCAAGATAGTGAGGGGAGATTAATTTGTGAGACATATCAAAAGGTTACTAAGTGATTTATTGACCACTTCAATCTCACCATCAGTTTGGGGATGGTAGGCTAAAGTAAATGATAGGTTTTTCCAAGCTTCTTCAAGAGATTCCCCAAAAGAGCCCTTGAAACTTGACATGCCTATCTGAAACAATGGTGAGTAATAGTCCATGAATCCTAACCACTTATTTGAATAAGATATTAGCAATATTTTATGCATCATGAGTATATTTACAGGGTTTAAAATGTTCCACTTTAGTGAATCTATCAACCACTATAAAAACATTATCAAATCCTTTGTTGGTTCTTCGAAGACCCATTATGAAATCCATGCTTATGCTCTCCCATGGTCAGGTTGTAAAATGAAGGGGTTGATACAATCCTTGATTGGTAGCAACACCTTTTCCTCTTTTTAAAATGCCACAAGTCTCTACAAACCTCCTAATGTATGTATGCATCTTAGGACAATAGTAGTTTCTCCTCACTATTGGCCTCTCTGATCTACATGTTGTTTATACTTCTTAGTATTTTGTTACATTGATATTTTCACATGTTCATGCACCTATCTGATTAAATTTTCTAACTCCTCTCCTTCTACACTGACCTTTGAATCATTAGGTCTATTCTGAGTTCCATGATTCCTCTAGGGTGCATCCCATAGATGATTTGAAAAGGATTTTTCCATGTGGATGTGTTTATTGAATCATTCTCTGGATACTCTTCCCATGGTAACACAATATTCCATGATTGTCCAGATTATTTTGTTAGAAATCTCAAAAGGTTACAAAGTGATCTATTGATAGGTAGGCTAAACTAAAAGATAGGTTTTTTCCAATCTTCTTTGAGAGACTCCTCCAAAAATGCCCTTAAAAGTTGACATGCTTGTCTGAAACAATAGTGAGTGATAGTCCATGAATCCTAACCACTTATTTGAATAATAAATTGGCAATATTTGATGCATCATGAGTACTCTTATAGGGTTTAAAATGTGCCATTTTACTAAATCTTTCAACCAATACAAAAAAAATTTCAAATCCTTGCTTGGTTCTTGGAAGGCCCATTATGAAATCCATGCTTATGCTCTCCCATGGTTTGGATGTAAAACGAAGGGGTTGAAAAAATCCCTGATTGGTAGCCACACCTTTTTCTCTTGGAAAAATGCCACACACCTCTACAAACTTCCTAATGCCCGTCTACATCTTAGGCCAATGGTAGTTTCTCCTCACTATTGGGTTCCTCTATGCACTTTAGAACCAAAATAGAAATTTTGAAGAAACTTTAACTTTTCAAGTTCAGGTAGTGCAAATTTCGAAGACCATAACTCATCATGCATTGACCCAATGGGCCACCGTGACCCCATTTAAGATATGCAACAAAGTTCTTTACAATGCCTAACTTGTGCAAGCTCCAGTCAGCTAAGGTTTTGACCCCATTCAAAGCCTCTAAAGACTTCAAAACTAAGTTTAATGTTTCTGTACCCTGCTGCCAATACTGAAAATATTCAACATCTACAAAACTAGACTTGATCTGGCAATGAAAATTTACTGGCAGGTTGATACAACCAAAGTGAACCTCCAGGGAATAAAATGGAACATTCTTAGCTCAAACAAAAAAATTACTAAAAATAGTAACTTCCCAGAAATAGAAGCTCCGCACAAGATATCCCTTATTGAAAAGAAACCAGAAAATATTTTGTGGTGATGCAAGATTGCTATTACACCCGTGATGCTCCTATTAGACACTCGAGGTAATTTGAGAAGTGACCCTGCCATGTCTTAGGGGGTCAAAGGAAAACCAATATGGTTAAACTCCTCCCTTGATAGCAATGATGAATCTTCTATAGGTCTTCCTTTCCATTTGACCAAATATTCTTCATATGTCTTATTCCTTGTGCTTCTGCCAACACGACTATCCAAAATGTCTTCAATCTCTTTTGTAGCTGAATTAGTTTCTAGAATATTCCACTGGGCTTCTATGATCTCATCATCAACACCTTCCTCATGATATTCTATCAAATCTCACATGTTAAATATTGGTGAAATATTGAGTTCACTAGGCAACTCTACTTCGTAAGCATTTCTTGAATCATGCTTCTTTAGTGTTTTGCATGGTCCAACCTTCTTCATATTAAACTTATTATATGTTCCTACTAGAAATATCTCCTTTCTCAGATGAGCCATGACTTCATCTCCCACCTAGAATTCATTATGCCTAATTTTCTTTTATGCATTATCCTTGTACTATGCATTCATTTTATTAATATTCTGCCTCACTTCCTCGTGCAAATTATTCAAGTTCTTTAAAAATTCTTCAAATTAAGTGCTACTTGTCTCTCCTTTGTCCTAGTTTCTAATTTTAGATACATTTATGGGACAAATTCCATGCACTCTATGGAATGGTGATTTACCAGTGCTCCTATTGACAAAATTATTATATGCAGATTCTGCCTGTGGTAAAACCAAATATCCTCCCTTTTGTTTATCTCCAACCAAGCATCTAAATAGGATTCCCAAACTCCTACTCACAAGTTTTGTCTATCCATCAGTCTATGGATGGTGTGCTGAACTAAAATTCAAATGTGTCTTCAACTTTTCCACAAGGTTCTCCAAAAGTACCCAAGAAACTTGGTGTTTCGATCTAAAACTATGCTCTTTGGTAAGCCATGTAGTCTTACCACCTCCCTGAAAAACAATTCTTCTACATGAACATCATCATTAACGTTCTTGTAAGGAATGAAATGTTCCTTTTTTGAAAAGCTATCCACCACTACAAAGATGGAATCATGTTCTCTCTGAGTTATTGGTAGGAGAAGAATAATGTACATACTAATATCCTCTTATGGCTTCTCTGGTACAGGTAATGGATAATATAACCATGTATTTTTCTTCACTCCTTTTTTCATTTGACATAGTCTAAAACCTTGTACAAATTCCTTAACATCTTTCTGCAACTATGGCCAATAATAATTTGCACTAACTAGAGAAATGGTTTTATCTCACCAAAATTTTCCAGGCAGTCCTCCACTATTCTTTTATTTGATTAGATTCTCCCTCATGGAACTCTTTGGAATGCATATTTGAGTACCTTTGAACAACATATCATCCTGGATTATGAAATCTAACCATTTGGTTATATCTAGAGTAAAAGGTTCTCTAAAATCTTTCCAAGCTTCACCAAAATCTGGATCTTTAGAATACAAACCCTTGAGCTCCTTGAACCCAACTACCTTAATCTACATTTGTTTCAGAAAAAAATATTCATTTTCTAAGGGCATCTGCAACCCTATTAGACTTCCTACTCGTGTGTTTCAAAAAAATTTTTAACTCTGCAAAAACTCAACCCATTTAAAATGCCTTTCATTCAACTTTCCTTGACTATTCAAATATTGTGAAGCTTTATGATGAGTAAACAAAAAAAAAATCTTTTGGAAAATATTATGTCTCCACTTCCTCAAGTCATGAACTATAGCATAGAACTCCTGACCATAAAAAATTATTTTCTCTTAGCATCATTCAACTTGTCACTAAAATAGGCAATGGGTTTACCTTCCTGACACAAAACTGCTCCAATAGAATTACCACTAGCGTCACAGTCTACTTGAAACACCATGTTAAAATCTAGAAGTGATAAAATAGGCTATTATGTAACTTTTCTTTTCAACAATTAAAAATTCTTATGTGCCCCTACAGTCCTCTTAAACTCTTTCCTATCCCCTCTCATTGTTTTAGTCAAGGGTCCACATATACTACGAAAACTTTGAATAACAATATTTAAAATCTATCCCAACCATGAAAATATCTTACCTAAGTAGCACTCCTTGGGGTAGGCCATTCGAGGATAGACTTCACCTTCTCTAGGTCGATTTTTAGACTTTTTGATGAGACTACAAATCCCAAATACACTAATTTGTTCTTCAGAAAACTACACTTCTTCAGGTTAATCAACATATTCTCTTCCCTTAGCCTCTCAAACACCTTAGGAATATGCATCATATGTTCTTCCAATGTCTTACTGAAGATCAAAATATCATAAAAGTAAAAAATGACAAAATTACCCAGAAATTCTTTTAGTACATCATTCATGATCCACATGAATGTACTCAGTGCATTGGTTTTCCCAGAATGCGTGGCTAACCACTCACACAAGCCCTCCTTGGTATTGGAGGTTGTCTTTCATTCATCTCCTTCTCTGATCTTGATTTGGTGATATCCAATCTTCAGGTCTATCTTTATGAAATACAAATCTCTACTCAAAAAATCCATAATATCATCCATTCTTGGCAAGGGAAATGTGTTCTTGATAGTGATCTTATTGATAGCTCAGGATTCCATACACATATTCCATCCTCTATTTTTCATTGATACTAATACAACTATTACAACACATGGACTCAAGCTCTCCTAGATCAATCTCTTCTACAACAAACTATGCACTTGTCTATTCAATTCCTCACTCTCTGCCAGAGTCATCCTATGGGCTGCCTTGTTTGGAAAACTATCCCTTAGGATCAAGTCCATTTGATACTGATCTTTCTCATTGGTGGTAATCCATTAGGTACATTATCATAAACAATATCCTAAAATTCCTCCAACAAGTCTGCAACTTTTGCAGGTACATCTTCTACTTCTTCTGTACCCACTTTTGGAATTAGGGAAAAACATATATGCTCATGTCTCATACCTTCTAAAAAATTTATTCCATCAACTAAACATATCCTAGAATTAATACATATGACTTCCCTTCTTTCCTTTAATGGCTTCAACATGTGTCAGACACCATCCTTTATCAAAGAATAAGTGTTAGCATGACCATCATGTATGGCACGCCTATCAATCTACGAAGGCCTTCCTAGAGTAAAAATGACATGCATCCATGGGGATAATATCAAAAAGTACCTCATCTTGGTAAATTCCAATCTTGAAATTCCCTAGGCAATTCTCATTGACTAGGATGTGATGGTCATCCCGCACCCAGGAAATTTTATATGGATATGGGTGTTTTTCCATTTTCAGCTTCAACTTTGTGACCATTTCTTTTGATTCCAGATTATCATTGCTTCTGGTGTAGGAGCACCTAGGGTAACTCCTATTTTCAATTTTGGTTGTGGTTTGTACTGAACCTAGCCAAGTTAGGTTTTTTTTCTTAGACCTTAGAAGGTCTTGTGAGTTTTTACCTAGGTTTATTTGACTTGGATCAATCCACTCTATTTGATTTCGCTCTGATAGTGTTTAGTGCTAGAAATCCTAAAAAGTGGGAATTTGGGTCTAAAAGCCTTCAATGATTAGGAAGGTTTGGAAATGTGCCTAAAATGGTCTCTATGATGTTTCTCCATCATTTCTCATAGGTTAGAGGTCATTAGTCTATGTTTTAGGCAAAAATGTAAAAGTTGTCAAAATATTGTCATGACAACATTTGCAACTTTGCAAAGTTGCATGAGAAGATTGGAAAGATTTGGCTCCCTTAGATGTTTTAGGATGGTTAGTTATTGTAACCAACTAGAAATGTGGGGAAATCATAAAATTCCATGAGGATGCCCATTTCCCAAGGTTGGATGATGTAGGGATATTTTTTAATGTGAAAGAAATTTCTTTGTACACTGTTTTATTCACAGTCATCTACTTTTGATTGTTAGTGTTCTTAGATGGATTTAAATACTAAATATTGTGTTGGATTATTGTAGTTAGGTTAGTTACAATATTTTTTTTTTCTGGTTTGAAGGTTCTAAGTGTTCATTATATTATCTTTGTAAATTCTTTTCTAGGTTAGTAGTTTTCTGGTTCGTTAGAGAAGTTTAGTGTAAAATGGCTCTCTTGTAGATCTCCATATTGCATTTCATCATGGATATGAGGGATATGGTAGGGGATCCATTTTATATTGTACATATGGAGGGAGGATCTCCAAAAATAAGTTTAACAAATTTTAATGGCAAGTCCAGAGCATTCGGTTATGAGCTTGCCAGTAAAACTAATGGTGTTTGAATGCAGGGGTATGATTGGAAGAATGAAACCAAGCATGGTTTTGTAAGTACTGAGGTTATGTAGACACCTCCTAGGAATACCATGCCTTTCTGAATCCATTGGGATACATTTCCAGTTAGAAATCACCAAACTGAAGCAGAATAGTCCAATTAGGCCTATTTGCCCTTAATTCTAGGAATCCAATATACGGAGACCTTAGAACCCTAAGATGTACAAAATATATCATGTATTATAAAAGGGTATTATAATATCAAATTTTTTGGGGGGGGGTTTTGGGATTATTTTGAATGAAATGGGAAAAACTATTCAATAAGGGCTAAGAGTATTAGGCCTAAAAGGCCAAATTCACTAAGGGTCTTGAAATCATTTGAGAAAGTATTGATACCCTATCCTAATGGGATAAAGTGAAGCTGAAGAATTTTTCCAAACATGTATTATACCCCTTGCAAACACTTGTTAAGGAAAGGATTCCAAATAGGCATTTGGAATCATCCAAGAAGGAGTATAGGAGAGAAGTGAAACTTGTTGATAGCTACTCCTAAGTGAAGAAAAAAGGATATCGTATCTTAGATAGGTGTTATAGAAGTCCTAAACTAGCCAAGGAAGGACTTGGTAGATCCTAGAAGAAAGATAAGGGTCTTGGGAAAACTAAAAACAGTTAGAGTCCTAGTAGGATTGTGCAAGCACACTTGGGAGTTTCTATCAGATTGGTATCGGAGCCAATAAGATTTTGCTTGTGGTGAATGTTTCAACTAGCAAAGTCAATAGCATACTCTACAGTGGTGAAAAATGAAGAACGTGCAAAAAAGTGGATGAGAAACAAGAAGAGAATAAGTTTCTCAGAGATAGAATGACCCAATTAGAGCATAAATTAGACCAAGTGGAAGAGAAGACTAAGGAAGTCAAGGATAAAGTTGAACGAAAGAGTAAAGAGATAGACATAGATGATGAGGTCCCTGATCCAGATGATATCCTCACCGAAGAACCCTTCTTGAAATCCTTAAAATCCTTAAGTGGAAATGAATTGGAAGGAATCCCAATGTTTAGTGATAAAATGGAACCATAGGTAGTCCTAGATTTGACTGAAGGACATGAAAACTAGTTTGAGTGTGATTCAAAAATAGAATCCCAAAAGGTAAAAGTGGCAAAGGAAAGACTTAGAGGGTCTGCACTCACTTGGTGGAAATTCCTCCGAGATGAAAGGGAGAAAGAAGGAAAGAAACCCATATCCACTTGGACATCTATGGTAGCCAAAATCAGAGAGGCATATGTGCTAGAAGATTATGAAATTGAGTTGCATAAGAAAGGGAAAAGTTTAAGACAAAAGGAATTGGATGTCATCTGTTACACTGAGTAATTTAAGAGGTTGTGCATAGGGTCAAGAGTTGTAAAGGTAGATAGATACATAGATGGTCTAAGATGGACTATTCAAGATGAATTGAGTCTACTAACTCCTACCACAGTCCAAATATGCCACAAACTTGCAGTTATGGTGGAAAAAAAATTGAAGAATAAATAAGACACAAGCAATACTAGGGGAAGAGGAATAGGAAGAGATGGCAGAGGGTAAAGAAGTGGATATGGTGGTATAAGTTTAGAATCAAATACTCAAGGAGAGACTAATTTGACTGAATAGTAAGAGGGAAGCTCAAACAAAGGAGGCTTCAATAGAGCAAGAGGCTATAATAGTAATTGGAGAGGAAGAAGCAAAAGCCAAGGAAGAGGTTCTTACTTTTCAACTATGAAATACTATCATTACAACCAAATGGGACATCAGGCCTATAGGTGTCCAGAGAAAGGCTCTACCTCCCGAGGGCATTATAAGAGAATCAATTTTGTTCAAGAAGAATCTAGTGGTGGTAACAAACACCCTGAAGTACCCCTAGAGTCAGAAGATGGAGAAAATATGATGATAAGAACACTAATTAAAAGAAAAACCAAGCCAGAGAAGATTACTATCCATAGTCAAATGAAAAATGATGGGTAAAGTATGTAAGAGCATTGTACACTCAAGGTCTACTAAAAATATTTTGTCACAGGAGGTAGTTAGTAAACTCAAAATGAAGAGAGTTCCATATAGTATTCTATACAAGGTTACTTGGTTGAACAAAGGAAAACATGTCCTTGTGAATGAACAAGCATGGATGGACTTCTCTATATGAAGGTACATAGATAAGGTACTATGTTAAGTCCTACCTATCAATGCATGTCACTTTTTACTAGGAAGACCATGAAAATTTGATAGACAAGCCATGCATGATAGAGCCAAGAATGCATATTCTTTCAAGAAAGATGGTGTGACTTTCATAATACAGTCACTATGATGAAGGGTGCTCCCCTTAATACCACAAACACATAACAGAAAACAGAGAAGCAACAACAATTTGCAAGAACAGAAAATGGACTTCTTATTATCTCCACAAATGCGGAATTATAAACTTTCAGAATTACAATATGAAAAGCCACATGGGCATTCCCCTTACAATATTCTGTAGGACAAAGCCTCGAATTATTACCTTGATCTACCCAGAACTGTCCTGAACTGCCTAAAACAACACTACGGGCCTTCTTTATATAGGCAATTTCCACCGCCCGAGAAGGTTCCAGAAATTTAGCCCTTAGGGCCGACCAAACTTAGAATTATTT
>MU223187.1:1618932-1660359 GCA_018584345.1 Thuja plicata | reverse complement strand
CAATTTAGTACATCAAAGTCGGCTCAAAATAACTTTTGAAACCCAAAAATTTTGAAGGAAAATTATTTTCTGCTATTTCAGGTGACCCAACTTCCGGAGACCATAAGTCATCACCAGTTGACTCGATAGACTATTATAACCCCATTTCAGAAATGCCACGAAGCACTCTACAACAACTCAATATGCAAGCATCATCAAGCCCAAGTTTCAACCTCATCCGGGGCCTCTAAAGCCTTCAAAACTGAGCTCAAAGTTTCTGTACCCAGTTTTCAATACCGAAAATTTTCAATATCTTCAAAACTAGACCTGATCTAGCCATGAAACTTTACTGGCAAATTGATATGACTGAGATGAACCTCCACATGCAAAATTAGAACATTCCGAGATCGTATGGCCAACTTACTAAAAATAGCAAGTTTCCATAAATAGCAGCTCTGCACAAGGTAGCCCTTATTGAAAAGAAAACAGAAATATTTTTGGGTGATGCAAGATTGCCCTTACACCCAGGATGCTCCTGCATCACACTATTAGAAGAAGGAGGAGTGTAGTCCATAGGCCCTAATGTTTTATTGGTAAGTGAAAAGGAGTTCTTAGAAGCTCTAAAAGAAGGAAAAGGAGTAGGATATGCTTTGGTTTTGAAGACAAAGGAAGAAGATGCAGAGAAGACATAAAATAAGATAGAGATTCCTATAGAAGTGCAAGAGTTTGTAAAAGAGTACAAAGATATTTTCAGTGATGGAAAACCAAAAAGACTACCCCCTAAGAGATCTATTAGCCACCAAATAGTCTTCATTCGTGGAGCTACCCTACCTAATAAATTTTCTTATAAGATGACCCCTCAACAAAATGAGGAAATTTCCAAGCAAATCCAAGAAATCCTAAACCAAGGCCTCATTAGAAAGAGTATATGCCCATGTGTTGTTCCCACTATCCTAGCACCCAAAAAGGGAGGAAACTAGAGGTAATCCAATGATTCTAGAGCCATTAATAGAATTACTATTAGGTATAGATTACATATCCCTAGGATAGAAGATCTAATCGAATGTTTAGGAGGAACAAAGTACTTTACTAAGATTGACCTAAAGAGTGGTTATCATCAAATTAGGGTCAAGGAGGGAGATGAATGGAAGACTTATATCAAAACCATAAAAGGTTTATATGAATGACTTGTAATTCCATTTGTGATATCACATTCCCCATCCGCATTCATGAGGCTAATGAGTGAAGTTCTTAAAGACTACATTGGTAAGTTTTTTGTAGTGTATTTGGATATATCCTAATCTTTAGTAGGACTAAAGAAGAACATTTAAGGCATCTCCAAATTGTGTTTAAGAGACTGCATGAAGAAAAGATAATGATCAATATGGATAAGTGTGAGTCCTTAAACCAGGAGCTAGTGTATCTCAGTTTTGTGTTGTCTCAAGGAAACCTTAAGATGGATCCAAGCAAGGTAGAAGCCATCATCAACTAGCCTACCCTAATAACTACAATAGAGGTGACAAGCTTTGATGGCTTAGATCGATACTATAGGAAATTCATAAAGAAGTTTAGTGCAATTTGTACTCCTATGTTAGATACCATAAAAGGTGGGATGAAGGTTAAATATGTATGGAATGAACAGGATAACCAAGGATTTGAGTTGTTGAAGAAGAATATTTCCACTCAACCTATCGTAACACTACCAAGTTTTGAGAGACTCTTATGAGTTTAGTGTGATGCTAGCAATATTGCGATAGGGGCTGTCTTAAGACAAGGAGGAAGGCCAATGGATTTTCATGAGGAGAAGCTCAGTGATGCAAAGTGGAAATATTCTTCCTATGACCTAGAGATGTATTCTCTAATCCAAGCACTAAGGAAATGGAGGCACTATTTTCTTCCCAAAGAATTTGTTGTGTATTCAGACAACCAAGCACTTAGTTTTTTGAACTCCCAAGACAAGATCAGTCATAAACACATGAAATGGGTGGAGCACTTGCAGGCTTACACCTTCCACATTAAGCATAAGAAGGCATTGAAGAACAAAGTAGCTGATGCACTTCCACATTAAGAATAAGAAGGGATTGTAGAAAAAAGTAGTTGATGCACTTGATAGGAGACTTCTGACAATATAAGAAGTATAATTGTAGAGCATAGGAATTGAGCATTTCAAGGACTTGTATGTAGAGGATGAAGACTTTGTAGAGATATACAAGGTATGTAAAGAACATAAGAATAATTTCCAAGGACATTATTTTGATTATACAATGCATAATGATTTTTTGTTTAAAGGAAGTCAGCTATGTGTCCCAAGGGGATAAATTAGGGAAAATATAATTCAAGAGAAGAATAATGGGGCACTTAGTGGTCACTTTGAAGTCAACAAGACCCAAGAGTTAGTGCAAATGTTTTATTTTTGTCCTAGAATGAGTCTAGATATCATAAAGTATGTGGAGTGTTGTGTAGTGTGTCAGAAATCCAAGGGCACGTCCTCTTATGCAGGATTTTATCAACATCTCCCTATTCCAACTAGACCTTGGGAATGATTGAGCATGGACATTTTTGTAGTGTTGCCAAGGACAAACCAAGGATTTGATAACATATATGTCATAGTAGATAGATTCAGCAAAATGGCACATTTTTTCCCTTGTAAAAATTTACATGATGCTTGTCACATTGCACATATTTTCTTCAAGGAGGTGGTGAGAATCCATGAGTTACCCTTAAGCATTGTTTCAGAAAGAGACAAAAACTTCATGAGTCACTTTTGGAAAATTCTATGGAACAAATTCGAAACCAATCTATCCTTTTTGTCTTCATATCATCCTCAAACAAATGGTCTAACTAACACAGTGAATAGAAGTCTAGGGAACCTATTGAGGTGCCGAACAAAGGGTTATGGTCAAGCTTGGGACTAACTATTGGGACATGCAAAATATGATTACAATGATATAATCAACATAACCAATGGAAAGAGTCCATTTTAAATTATCTATAGACTACATCCTAGAAGGATATTTGAACTCAGGGAGTTAAATAATGGAGCCAAAGGGAGTAGATATGCAGAAGACTTTGCAAACTCCATGAAAGAGGTGCATGAATAAGTGAGAAACACTTTGACAGAGAATACTGCAAAGATTAAGAAAAAGGTGGATGAAAGGAATAATGAAGTACAATTTAGGTGGGGGATCTTGTAATGGTCCGTTTTAACAAGGAAAGGTTATAAAGGGAGTGTCAAACAAGTTACAAATGAGGATATTAGGGTCATGTAATATTATGGCCAAATTTGGCAACAATTCTTACAAATTTTAACTCCATGAGGATATTGGTTTGTCTCTGGTCTTCAATGTTCTAGATCTGGTCCTTTATAAGGGGCCTACTCCAGATCTAGATCAGAGTCTTACTAAAGTAATACAAGAAGTGGAGGACCTGAAATTAACCCCTACACCATGAAATATAGAAGAGAAGGTGCTTGGTTCAAGGTTCTTCAAGAACACTATTAAGAGGACTTACAATGAGCATCTAATAAATTGGCAAGGCCAAGGAGATGGTAAGGCCACTTGGATGATGTGAGTGTTTCAAGGGTTTTCTTGCACAATTAACTAAGAAGATTTTCTTTGTCTTCTTTAATGATCCTAATCTCCTTTAGGTCCTTATTAGGCTTAGGTGATTAACTAAGTCCTAATCCCACTCTTCTTCAAGAGTCTCACACTTGTGCTTCACCTTTAAAAGACTAACACCCTAGTAGTTACTTCACTTCCTCTCCTACACTTAGAAAGATCTAAGTTCCAATTCAAATCTAACATCCATGAATCATTGCAGGGGTGTCCATCATCATATAGGAATTCCATCTAATCCCATTTTACTCCATTTTGGAGGATCTCTTAACTCTTTGCAATTGAGTTCCAACTTTTATCTCAAAGAGGCCTAATAGGGCTTGTTCCCTTGTAGCCTTTCACAGTGACCTTTTCCTATTTCTTGTAAAACTTTTCTAATGAACTTCAAAATATAAGCCCATATCTAGATACCCTTTATCCTTTTACAAGATATTTTGAAATTTTTATTTCCCTAAGTCATCCATACATAGGTTTCCTACAATCTAGGTCCAATAGGGCTAATAGGCCTAATTTCTAGGATTGTCTGCAACTTAGTTGAAAACTTGCTTAAAACTTGGTCCCAATGATTGGTATGAACTCAACCATGATGGTATGTTAGGATAAGAATAAACCCTAATTATAAATATACTTATTCCATACATTCCTTTGATCCCCTGTATGAAACATGTCAATTCTTCTATCCTAAACCACTAACCGGGCACTGTCAGCTCACCTAGGGCTTAGTAGTAAAAATAGCTCTCCATCTTTCTAAGAATCCTAATCCTAAAAATATGTACACTACTAACTCTCCTAACATTTCCATCCATCCTTATGTGTTTCCCATGGCTAGATTTCATGGAGGAGCCATAACTTGACTGACTGGTCAGGACAGGACTAATGAGTCTACTAAACTGAATTCAATTTAACTAAGACCGTAGACTACCTCAAAAAAACTAACTTACTAAATAAATAATGCCTGTAACTATCCTAAGAAAACAAATAAACCATTAAATCAAAGCTTTTAACCCATAAGATGACACTTTCACAATGAAAAACATGGGATTCTCAGAAAAATAAAATCGCAAACTGTATTACTCTCTACAAACTTGTTATAATGAATGAATACTTCTTAGATTCAAATACTTAGGTAAAATTAGATGACATCTCCATTATTCTAGGCCTTTTTGGTCTATTCCCCACTCCTATTCATAAGGGGATCCAAATATAACCAAGTTGCATGCAACATTTGCAATAATTGCAAATGTTGTCATAGCAACATTTTAGCAACTTTTGGCATCTTTGCCATTATGCCTTCTCCCTAAGTTTTAGGAACTCTAACATCTTTGTTTCAAGGATCCAAGATCATTAAAGGCCTCAAGGCATCTCTATGTCCTCATTTATGTGTTTAGGACACATTCATGACTCAAAGCCAACATCTAGCAACTAAGCCTAAGTAATTGAAAAACTAATAAGAATGGCTATTATTGTGACCTTAGTCCTAATGACTAACTCACATAGCCCACATTGCAATGAACTTCTAAGTTATAGAAACAACCTAACGATCTTGACTTGGCCAATGTCAAGTACAAGTTAAAATTGATAAAAACATGGAGGTTAGACTAGGTGTGCTCCAGCACCATCCTCCCCAAAACAAAAAGATAAATCCACCCTTGGATTGAGGATGCTTGGATAAATCCCCATCTTCTTTAACTCTGATTCTTTGAACCATACTGCATCAGCATCCATTTGATGATGCTTCTTTATGAAATGTTCCTTGTAGGCTTTGGTTCTAGTCTATTTGTAGACTTTAGTATCCAATACACTATCAACTCCTGTGATTGTAACATGGGGTAATTGAATTTCTTCTACATCTCTGATCACTTCCTTGAGATTTTGATCCATGTCTTGCTGTGTTCCTTTGCAATGGACTAAGTATTCAATGTTAAAAATATGTGACATTCCACTGGCTTTTGGGAGATCAACTTTGAATGCATTATCACCATACTTGGATAAGATAGGACAGGGACCTATCCTCCTCATCTAAATTTTTTGAGGGAATCCCTATTGAAGTCTTGATTTTTTAAGATGTACCATGACCAAGTCACCCACATTAAACTGAACCATTCTTCTATTCTCATCAACCTTGGTTTTGCGTTTCAAGGTGTTCTCAGTCAATGTCTTCCTCACTATCTCAGGTATCTCCTACATTGCTCAAGAAAAATCATATGCATATCCACTTGACTTCACTCCATCCTTCAAGTCTCTCAACTCATAGAATCCTCTAGGATGTAATCCATATACTATCTCAAAGGGGCTCTTCCCTATTGATCTATTGATGGTGTCATTGTAGGCATACTTATCCTATCCAATCAATTGATCCCACTGCTGTCCATACTCCTTTGTCAATAATCTTAGTAGATTTCCAAGGCTTCTATTCACCACTTCAGTATGACCATCAGTTTGGGGATGGTAGGAAGACCCAAAGGATAAATTAGTGCCTAATCTTTGCCAAAGAGTCTTCCAAAAATGACTC
Organism: Thuja plicata; assembly: GCA_018584345.1. Taxonomy (NCBI): domain Eukaryota; kingdom Viridiplantae; phylum Streptophyta; class Pinopsida; order Cupressales; family Cupressaceae; genus Thuja; species Thuja plicata. The sequence continues at coordinate 1,654,254 of MU223187.1, read as the reverse complement.
ATAAATTAGGTGTCTCTATCAGACACAATGCTCTTAGGTAACCCATGGATTCTTACTATCTCTTTGAAGAAGAGAGAGGCTATTTATCATTAGTGGTCTTGCATGGCACAAAGTGAGCCATCTTACTGAATCTATCCACAACTACATAAACACTATCCATGCCTTGTCTTGTCTTGGGCAACCCAACTACAAAATTCATGCTCAAGAAATCCCAAGGCCTAGTGGGAATAGGTAGTGGTTGATAAAGGCCAACATTTGAAGAAGTACCCTTGGTAGTTTGACATACAATGCAATTCTCCACATACCTCTTAACATCGAGGTTCATTCTCAGCCAATAGTAGAAGCTTTGAACAAGTTCTTGGATCTTAGTGATCCCAAAGTTACCACTCAATCCACCATTGTGCTTTTCCTGAATCATATTCTCCCTAATAGAGCTTGTAGGGACACAACTAATTTCCCTTGAACAAAATATTGCTTTGCAATGTGTATTGAACATAGTTACGATGAAAATGGTTCTTGTATTTAGCACATACCTTGTAAATGTCTGCAAAGTCCTCATCTTCAGCATACAGGTCCTTGAAATGATCTATTCCCATGCTCTTCAATTGAAGCTCTTTAATGGTAAGGGCTCTTCTAGACAATGCACCTACCACTTTATTGAGGATACCTTTCTTTTGTTTGATATTAAAGGTATAAGCTTGTAGATATTCCACCCATTTCATGTGCTTGTGGCTCAACTTCTCTTGAGAATTCAAAAAACTTAAAGCTTGATTGTCTGAATAGTCAATGAACTCCTTGGGTAACAAATAGTGCCTCCACTTTCTCAAAGCTTGAACCAATGAATACAACTCAAGATAATAATAAGGATACTTCTTCTTTTCTTCATTGAACTTCTCTGAATGAAATGCTACTGGTCTACCCTCTTGGCTTAGGACAGCCCCAATAGCAATGTTGCTTGCATCACACTCAATAGTGAAAATCTTCTGAAAGCTTGGCAAGACTAACATAGGTTGGGTAGAAATATTTTCCTTCAACAACTCAAAAATATTGTTGGCTTGTTCATTCCATGCAAACTTGGTCTTCATCCCTCCTTTGATTGTGTCCAACATAGGAGCACAAATAGCACTAAACTACCTTATAAACTTCCTATAATATTGAGAAAGGCCATAAAAACTTCTTATCTCTGTTGTTGTCCTTGGACTAGGCCAATTCATGATGGCTTCCACTTTACTTTTTTTCCATTTTCAGATTTCCATGAGAGAGAACAAACCCAAGGTACACTAGCTTTGTTTTGATGAACTCACATTTCTCCAAGTTAATCATCAACTTCTCTTCATGCAGCTTCTTGAAGAGAGTCTAAAGATGTTGAAGATGCTCCTCTCTTGTCCTACAATAAATCATTATATCATCAAGATATACTACTACAAATTTTCCAATGTAGTCTTTGAGGACTTCATTTATGAGCGTCATGAATGTGGAGGGGGAATTAGACAGTCTAAATGGCATGAAAAGCCATTCATACAAACCATCATTGGTTTTGAATGTTGTCTTCCATTCATCTCCCTCATGTATCCTAATGTGGTGATATCCACTCTTCAAGTCTATATTACTAAAGTACTTAGCTTCACCTAGACAATCCATTAGGTCCTCAATCCTAGGTATGGGAAACCTATACCTAATGGTTATCCTATTTATGGCTCTTGAACCAGTACAAAGTCTCCATGTTCCTCCTTTCTTTGGTTCTAGGACAATAGGTACTACACAAGGGCTAATGCTTTTCTTGATAAGGCCTTGGTTAAGGAGTTCTTCGATTTTCCTAGAAATTTCCTCATTTGTTGAGGTGTCATCTTGTAGAATACCTTATTAGGTAGGGTAGCTCCGGGTATGAAGTCTATCCTATGACTTATGGCTCTTGTATGGGGTAATGCTTATGGTTGTCCATCACTTACTATACCTTCATAAGTCTGCAACATAGTTTGTATCTCCTTAGGTATCTCTAATTTCTTTTCTCCTTTTTCTTCATTCTTTTCTCTAGGTCTTAGCACCAATGCATAGAAAACTCCTTCTCCTTCTTCCATGGCTTGTATAAATTCCCTTTCACTCACCATTAGCACATTAGGACCTGCTATCTTCACATCTACATCTTCTAACAATGATTGGATTTTGAAAGTTACTTTATCCTACTTTAATGTATAGGAGTTATTCACTCCATCATGGATAGCTTGGTGGTCAAATTGACATGGCTTTCCTAGGAGAAAGTGACATGCATCCATGGGTAGCACATCACAAAGAACTGTCCTTATATCTCCCTATAGAGAACTCTACCCATGCTTGCTCATTGACTATGACATGCTATCCCTTATTGAGCCATGTTACCTTGTAAGGATGGGTATGAGGTATCTTTGTCATGCCTAACTTGCCGACTACTTCCTCTGACACAATGTTGTTAGTAGACCCTGAGTCTATAATGACCCTACATACACTTCCCATCACCTTACATTTGATTGTGATTAGAGACCTCCTTTGGCTTGGCTCCTCCTTTACTGGTTCCTTGACCAATGTTCTCCTCATCATGAGGTTCTCACTTTCTTTGGAATTGAGTGGTACCTCAGAGTGTGTCTCTACTGCATTTGTCTCTTCATGACCTAAATTAGTTCTCTTGTTACCTCCTTGAGAAGTACTACCCTTCTCTATTAGTATAGGCAAGGTATCCCATTTGGTTGCAATGGTAACATTTCATATTGGCAAAGTAATTTCCTCTTCCTTGTCCACCACTTCTACCTCTGAAGTTTGTTTTCCTTGCTCTACCAGCTCTACTAGAACTTCCTTCTTTCCTCTTAGTGAACATGAATTATCCTTGTGTCCTTGATTCTAAACTTCTTCCACCATAGCCACCTTTTTTTCCTCTATTATCCCTTCCTCTACCTCTTCCTTTAGAGGTTTTTCTCTTTCTTTCTTTTTCCTTTCTCCTCTATCTTCAAGGCCATTTGATAACATTGGCAAATGATTTTGAAGTTCACAAGACTCATGTCTTCTTGAATAGACCACTTGAGTCCATTCAAGTATCTATCTAGCTTGATGCTTTCATCTTCAACCACTTGTGACCTTAAGCACAAATTTTGGAACTCTTCGGTGTATGCTTGGACATCCAAATATTTTTGTCTATGATTGTGTCTTCTCCTATGCAGCTGAACCTCATAATCATCAGGTAAGTAAGTTTTCTCGACTTTAGTCACCATTCCCTTCCATGAGACTATAGGAATCTTTCCTTCTTTCTCCCTCTCAATTTGAACAAACTTCCACCATGTGAGAGCTGGTCCTCTCAACCTTAACTTGGCCACACTCACTTTTTGGGCCTCTATGATACCATCACATTCAAAATGTTTCTCTATGTTGCCAATCCAATCCACAACTGAATCTGGATCCATTTGTCCACTAAAAAGTGGTACACCCTCTAAAGATTTTCCACTTAAAGTCTTTAATGCCTTTAAGAAGGGTTCTTGGTCACTGAAAGGGTCAGGGGTTGGAACTTCCTCTTCTACATCCGCTCTCTTTTCCCTTGTTTCTTCTTTTTCTTTCTGATCTATCTTATCTTTCATCCTCTTAGCTTTGTCTTGGACTTCTCCCAAGAGTTGCTCCATTTGATACAACCTTTATCTTAACAACTTGTTGTCTTCTTCTTTCTCATCCACCTTTTTGGCTAACTCAGTGTTAGTCACCATGGCTTTGTCTTCTACTCCTCCAAATGGTGTATTCTATGCAATTGATTTAGTAGGATAAAACATCCACCACAAGCCTTATCTCAATCAAGCTCTAATACCAATATGATGTGAGTGTTCCAAGGGTTTGCTTTCACAATTAACTAAGAAGATTTTCTTTGTCTTCTTCAAGGATCCTAATCTCCTCTTGGTTCTTATTAGGCTTAAGTGATTAAATAAGTCCTAATCCCACTCTTCGTCAAGACTCTCACACTTGTGCTTCACATTTGAAAGACTAACACCCTAGTAGTTACTTCACTTCCTCTCCTACACTTAGAAGGATCTAAGTGTCAATTCCACTGTAACATCCATGAATCATTGCAGGGGTGTCCATCATCATATAGATAGTCCATCTAATCTGATTTGACTCCATTTTGGAGGATCTCTTAACTCTTTGCAATCAAGTTCCAACTTTAGTCTCAAAGAGGCCTAATAGGGCTTGGTTCCTTGTAGCCTTTCACAGTGACCTTTTCCTATTTATTGTAAAACTTTTCCAAAGAACTTGAAAATCTAAGCCCATATCCAGATAGGTCCTTTATCATTTTACAAGATATTTTGAAATTTTTAGTTCCCTAAGTCATCCGTACATAGGGTTCCTACAATCTAGGTCCAATAGGGCTAATACGCCTAATTTCTAGGACTGTCTGCAACTTAGTTGAAAACTTTCTTAAAACTTGGTCTCAGTGATTGGTATGAACTCAACCATCATAGTATGTTAGGCTAAAACTAAACACTAACTAGAATTGTACTTATTCGATAGAGTACTTTCTTCCCATGTATGAAACATGTCAATTCTTCTATCCTAAACCACTAACCGGGCACTGTCAGCTCACCTAGGGATTAGTAGTAAAAATACCTATCCATCTTTCTAAGAATCCTAATCCTAAACATATGTACACTAATAACTCCCCTAACAATTCTATCCATCCGTAGGTGTTTCCCATGGCTAGATTTCATGGGGGAGACATAACTTGATTGACTAGTTAGGACAAGACCAATGAGTCTACTAAACTTAAATCAATTTAACTAAGACCGTATACTACCTCAAAAAAACTATATTACTAAATAAAGAATGCTTTTAACTATCCTAAGAACACAAAGAAACCATTAATTCAAAGCTTTAAATCCATAAGATGGCATTGTCACAATGAAAAACACAGGATTCTCAGAAAACCATAATTGCAGATTGTATTACTCTCTACAAACATTTTACAATGAATGAATACTACTTAGATTCGAGTCCTTAGGTAACATTAGATTGAATATCCATGATTCTAGGCCTTTTGGTCGATTCCCCACTCCTATTCTTAAGGGGATCCAAAGATGACCAATTTGCATGCAACATTTGCAATAATTACAAATGTTGTCATAGCAACATTTTAGCAACTTTTGGCATCTTTTCCATTATGCCGTCTCCCTAAGTTTTAGGACCTCTATCCTCTTCATTTCGAGGATCCAAGATCGTTAAAGTCATCAAGGCATCTTTATGTCCTCATTTATGTGTTTATGACACATTCATGACTCAAATCCAGCATTTAGCAACTAAGCGTAAGTAATTGAAAAACTACTAACAATGGCTATTGTTGTTACCTTAGTCCTAATGACTAACTCACCTATCCCACATTGCAATGATCTTCTAAGGTCTAGAAACAACCTAACTATCTTGACTTGTCCAATGTCAAGTACAAGCTAAAAATGATAAAAACATGGAGGTTAGGCTAGGTGTGCTCCCGCACCATTGGATCAAAGAGACAAAGTTTAAGAAGTTGAGAATTGACTCCAACTTGCTCAATCCAAGGGTGGATTGAAATATTTTTGTTTGGGGAGACTAGTGCAGGAGCAACTAGGATAAATCATATTTTAAATTTTAGTTGTGGCTTTTACTGGCCCTCCCCAGGTCAGGTGTAGTTTCCTAGACCATCTAAGGTATTGTGATTTTGTACCTAGGTGGATTTGACTAGGATCAATCTACTCTAGTTGATTTTGCTTTAATAGTGTTTAGTGCTAGAAAGCCTAAAAAGTGGGAATTTGGGTCTAAAATCCTTCAAGGCCTAGGAAGGCTTGGAAATGTGACTAAAATGGCTTCTATGGTGTTTCTACACCATATCTCATATGTTAGAGTTCATTAGTCTATGTTTTAGGCTAAAAGTTGTGAAAATATTGTCATGACAACATTGGCAAGATTTGATTCCCTTCAATGTTTGAGGATCGGTAGTTATTGTAACCACATACAAAAATAGGGAAAGCATAAAATTCCATGAGGAGGCCAATTTCCCAAGGTTTTCTAATGTAGAGAATATTTTTTAATGTGAAAGAAGTTGCTCTGTACACTATTTTGTTCACAATCGTCTACTATTGATTGTTAGTGGTCTTCAATGTATTGAAATACTAAATATTGTTTTGGATTATTGTAGTTAGGTTAGTTATATTACCTATTGTTTTGGTTTGAAGGTTTTAAGTTTTCATTAGATTATCTTTGTAAATTCTTTTCTAGTTTAGCAGTTTGTTGGTGTTGATAGAGTAGTTTAGTGTAAAATGGATTCCCATAGATATCCACCATGCATTTCATCAGAAAAATAGTTTAACCAATTTTAATGGCAAGCCCTAGACAAGTCTAGAACATCTAGTTAGGATTTTGCAACAAAACTAATGATGTTTGAATGTAGATGTATGATTGGAAGAATGAAACCAAGCATGGTTTTGTAAGAACTGAGGTTATACAGACACCTCCTAGGAAGATTAGGCCTTTCCCAATCCATTGGGATACATTTCCAAGTAGAAATCACCAAACTGAACTAGAATAGCCCAATTATCCCTATTTGCCCTTAATTCTATGAATCCACTGTACAGAGACCTTAGAACCCTAAGACCTAAAAAATATCTCATGTCTTGGAAAATAGTATCAGAATATCAACTTTGTTTTTTGGGTTGTTTTGGATTATGTTGAATCAAGTGGGAAAAACTAGTCAAGTAGGGCTAGAAGGAGTATTAGACCTAAAAGACCAAATTCACTATGGGTCTTGAAATAATTTGAGAAATCATTGATACCCTATCCTAATGGGATAAATTAAACCTCAAGAAGTTATCCAAACATGGATTATACCCCCTGCAAACACTTTTTAGGGAAAGGAGACCAAAAAGGAATTTGGAATGATCCAAGGAGTATAGGATAGAAATGAAACTTGTTGATGAATACCCCTAAGTGAATCAAAAAGTATATCATATCTTAGAGAGGTGTTTTAGATGTCATAAAATAGCTAAGGAGGGAATTGGGAGATCCTAGAAAAAAGATAAGGGTCTTGGGAAAGCTAGGAATAGTTAGAGTCCTAGTAGAATTTTGGAAGCACTCTTGGGAGTTTCTATCAACTTCCACCATCAATAATCACATAAAACCAATTATCCTTGCACTGACATCTAGTGTGAAATGGGATCTTCCTATGATTTGAGCTCTTCTCTTCATTTATCAACATCCTCCTCAAAACTAGGGTTTCTCCTTTCTCAACATTATTTGAGTATTCTAACTGAGCTTCTTCATTATCATGTGCAACTCATACATGGCCTTCAATCCTCTTTTCCATCCTTCCTTGATGCTATGGGAATTCATAGGCTCGGTGTCCTTCACAATGGAAACATGTCCCACAAAAACTCCTCTTACTAGTCCTTTACCTTTTCCTCTTCCTCACTGATCCCTATTATTTTGATCATGGAAACAATTTAAATAATTTCCCCTCTGATTCTCACTAATACTTGACTCATCATTCTTGTTTTGGTATTCATTTCAGCCTCCATAGGACCGTCTGCTAAATCTTCCACTACAACCTCTTCTACCTTGATTACTTTCAAACTTCTTGTTCAATTTCTCTTCTACCCTTAAGGAAAATTGGTATGCCTCTTCCATGCTGGTCATTCTAACCAGACTCAACTCATCTTGAATACTTGGCCACAATCCATAAAGATAACAAAAAAAATTTCCTTCTCAGGTTCGGCATGACCTGTTCTAATGAGGACTTGGTACAACTATTTTGTATACTCCTGCGCAAATTTTCCTACTTGTTTCAACTCTTTCATTTTCCTTAGTAAATCAAGCACATAATCAACATGAATGAATTGTCTCTTCAAATTATGCACCATTCAGTCCCATCTTTTGATTTTCTCCTTTCCTCTTCTATTTCTTTCCAACTGAATCTCTTTCCACCAATTTTTTGTATGGCCCTTCAGTTTGGCCTTTGCAAATTTTACTTGATTTAGATCTTTGACATCTTCATACTCAAAATATTCTTCTAGATCATTGATCTACTTGATCAGCTCCTTTGGGTTAAAATTTCCTGAAAACATGGGAACTTCAATCTTGGGTCTCTTTCCAATCTTGGAAATGGCCCTCAAAAGCCTATCATGTTCAAGATCTCAATGTGCTTATGGTGCTTCCTGGTCACCTTGTCCTTCTTCTTTTAATTCCTCTTCACTTTCATCTCTAACCACAATATTCATTCCTCTACACAGATCCTCTTGCAATGCTTTCACTTATCTCTAGAGAACTCTAAAACCCTCTTTTATCACACCTGCAACTCTCTTGCCACGGTTCCTTTATGGATGAATTTTTGGCTCTTATCACTCGAACCCACAACCACAGTCCTCGTGCAAAATGCCTCACTTTCTTTGATCTATCTACACACTCAAGAACTCCTACTATGATACCACTTTACAAAGGGTACTCCCCTTATTAATACACACACACACAACAAAATTGAAAATAATAACCATTTGCAAAGATAGGAAATGAGCTTTCTATTATCCACAATGAAATGAGCTTACAATATTTTGAAATATAACATGCACATTTAAAAATATAAAAATCATACCCACATGGACACTTTATTACAATATTCTACAAGCTAGAGCCATGATATCCATAACCCAAAACTACCCTAGACAACCCTATGAGCCTTCAATATATAGGCCATTTTAACCGCCCAAGAAGATTCTAGAAATCAAACCCTAAAATTTGAGGTTGAACATCCCTAATATATTATTATTCAATTTTATTACATTAGAATATACCCAAACAACTTCGGAACCCAAAATGAAATTTTGAAGGAACTTTAACTTTTCAAGTTCATGTAGTGCAACTTCTAGAGACCATAACTCATCACCCGTTGATCCGATGGGTGACCGTAACCACATTTTTAAAATGTTAGGAATTTCTCTACAAAATTCAATTAGTGAAGATCCTATAAACCAAGGTTAAGACCCCCTTCAAAGCCTCTAAAGCCTTCAAAACTGAGTTTGGAGTTTTTGTACCCTCTTTCCAATACTGAAAATATTCCCAATCTATAAAAGTAGACTTGATCTAGTAAAGAAAATTTACTGCCAAGATGATACAATGAAAGTGAACCTCCAGGGAAGAAAATAGAACATTTTGAGCTCAAACTAAAAAATTACTAAAAATAGTAACTTTCCAGAAATAGAAACTCCACACAAAATAGCCCTTATTGAAAAGAAACTAGAAAATATTTTTGGGTTTTGCAAGATTACTCTTACACCCAGGATACTCCTATTAGAATGAATTCAGAATAACTGAGAGGGGGGTGAATAAGTTATCCTCAGGTCTAGATGTACCAAATTAAACTTAATACCACTTTAGACAACTCAGATATGCTCGGTAGCAATAACATTAATCAACAACATATATATGTATTTTTACTGTTCAAATGTAATCATCTTGTAGAAACTTAATAGTAAAACACAACATAAACATTTACACAAGTTGACACCAGTATTTAACGTGGAAACCCAATTTGGGAAAAACCACCAATAGCATGCTATCAAGTTTTCACTCTTCTGAAGTGAGCTCTGTTAGGAGCCAACCCTATTAAAGGTTAAAAAACACATTTCTAAATGTGACCTGGTTAAAGGATTTAATCACCTTGTCAGGATTGGCCTTGTTAGAGTACTTAGATCATTCCACCTGAATGTCACCTTGCTTAAAGGATTTATACAATGACTGTTAGGTCAACCTGGTTAAAGGAGTTTGATTGATACAATTGTTAGAAAGTAATCAAAAAGTGTAATCTGATGCATACAACTTACTTTGCAAATCCAAAATCCAATTTATCTCTAATACTAATTCACTAAGTGGCCTCCATTCTCTTTTCAATCTTCAGATCTGCTTGGAAATGCATCAAGAAATCACTCTCACAACTCTCTGCTTCTCTGTTCAGGATTCTCTGCTAGATCATTCCAATCAATCAATTAACTATGCAATCCTCTTGCATACACTTCTTACTTACTCTAAATAACCCCTTAAGGTTATCATATACCTCTTCATGTAGGTTAGATAAAAAAAAATTTCTTAATCATGATCGTAGATCGTAGGTTAGGACAGATACAATGGATCTTTCCATCTTTACATTTAATTTACTTCTCCAAAGCAATAACTAATTAAATTTTTGATCCATGCATTAATTTTGGTTACCTGTTCATTTAAATAGTGTGGACCAATTGTTCTTATCCTCAATTAACTTTACATATCCCAATAAAATCAATTATGTTGGCAAGAGATCTCAAATCTCAATAATTACCAAAATAGTGATGCTCGGCCAACACTATGTTCTTCCACTCGGTCATCACTGGTTTCCTTGGCAATTTACTAGTGCTCGATCATCACTAACTTCTCTCAACATAAACTGTTCACAGTAAACTGTCATCAAAAGATAAACAACACATTATTTTGCCAATGTTCCAATTGATCAAGTACCCTTGTGATTTCCCATAACTCAACCATTTCACTTGGTCTTCATGTTATCCTTGCCTTCAAATCTTCTTCATCAATCAATAGATATGATACTCAAATAGATAGCAATATTCTCACCAGTTAAGGTTTGACATCAATGACAAAACAATAATTTTTTCCATTGTAGCTTTCCAACAATCTCCCTCTTTGGCATTGATGGTAACACTAAACAATAAAACAATAATTTTCCAACCATAGTTACCATACAATCCAAAAAAGTATGCCTGTGTTCCTTGATATGAACAAATTTTCATTAATGTCTTTAGCTTCCTTCTAATTCTCATCTTGTAAAACATTTTTCCTTCTGTGTCTAAAATCACACTAAAATATTTCTATTTCTGTTCATCTGTAGACTCCCTCTTTCAGTAAACTCTCCCTTTATCTCTAAGTATAGTAAACATCTCCCTCTTTCAGTAAACTTCTCCCTCTTTGACAACAATGCCAAAGATGTTGATATCTTCATCGTGTAGATTATTATATTCTAAACTCTTGTATCATGTTGTTCATGTCATCTTGCTTATGATTGATCCTCTTTTCTATCCTTGTCTATTTTTCACAACTTTAGGTAGCATCCTAAAGTGTGACTACATGTGCATCAATGTGTCAAATATTCTGAATATAACATTTAATGCAAAAGTACCATTCTGAACTAATTAGCCTCGGTTAGGGGAATCACCCCTAATTTACCTTGCAGATACTCATGAGCATCCTTGGGTAGTGATTTTGTAAATATGTCTGCTAATTGCTCCTTAGTATTCAGATATTCCAGTCTCACATCCTTCATCTGAACTAGCTCCCTCGAGTAATGATACGTGATAGCTATATGCTTTTTTTTAGAGTGCATCATTGGGTTCTTAGAAATATTAATGGCACTCATGTTATCACAATATATAACAACTAGTTCTATGATCTCTTATTTCATACCTTTAAGTAGTATCTTCAACCACAAAATATTAGAACAATTAACTGCTACTACTACATACTCGGCTTCAGCAGTAGATGGTGAGGTGCAATTTTGTTTATTGCTTGTCCATGAGACTAGTCTTTTTCCTAAAATAAATGCTCCACCTATGGTGATTTTCCTATCATCCACATTTCCAGCCCAATCAAAATCAATATAGACTCTGAGTTCAAATTTGTCATTCTTTTTGTAATACAGACCATACTCATCCGTTCCTTTCACATATCTCAAAATTCTTTTTACTTCCATCATATGGGTTTCCTTGGGATTGGCACAAAACCTCACAACAATACCAAAATCGAGTGCAATAGCAGGTCTATTGTACACAACATATTGCAGCTTTCCAATCATTGATTTGTAAAGGGTTTGATTCACTTCTTTTGTATCATCATTTTTTGTTAACTTTTGTCTAGTAGCCATGGGTGTAATCACTAGTTTTGAATCTTCCATTCCAAAAGTTTTTAGTATCTCCTTGACATATTTTGATTGAGTAATATAGATACCATTCTTCATCTGATATATTTGTAAGCCAACAAAGTTTTTTATCTCACCAAACATAGACATCTGAAATTTAGTTTGCAGCTCCTTTGCAAATGCTTGGCATTACACATTTTGTCCACTAAATATAATGTCATCAACAAAAATTTCAGCCAATAAAGTACCTTTGTTTTTCTCTATCTTCAAATACAGATTGTTTTTGTCATTGGTTCTTGCAAATCCAATATTTATCAAATAATTTTGCAATATCTCATACCATGCTCTTGGCGCTTGCTTCAGTCCATATAGTGCTTTGTGTAATCTACAAACCATGTTCCTCTTGCTTGGGTCAACAGATCCATCAGCTTGTTCAATGTAAAATTCTTCTTCTAATATCCCATTTAGAAATGTTGACTTTACATCCATTTGATAACTTTAAAACCTTTGTAGGTTGCATATGCAAGTAATGTTCGTACTCCTTCCAATCTTGCAACTGGGGTGAATGTTTCTCCATAATCAATTCCTTCCTCTTGTGCATAACCTTTGCATACCAGTCTAGCTTTGTTTCTTGTTACCTCTCCATGTTCACCCAACTTATTTTTGAATACCCACATAGTACCAATTATATTTTTTAATTCGGCCTAGGTACAAGTGTCCAAGTCTTATTCTTATTAATCTCTTCAATTTCCTCATTCATGGCTTGTATCCAATCTTCATTGTCTAAAACATCTTTTACTTTTTAGGCTCAAAATCACATAATAAGCATGTATCCTCTCTCAACTTGCTTCTTGTCATAACTGTAGAATTGTTTGATCCTATGATTTTATTAGGTTTATGGTTCCTCCTTACATACTTTTCTAGAGTGGGTTCTTTTTCTGCTTCAGGTTGATCATTCATGTCCAATTCAGGTTGATTCTGTGACTCAACATCTCCATCAGATAGCTTGGAAAATACCTCATGTTGCCTAGCATCATCAATTTGTGACTCAAAAGGTGCTAGCTGTTTCTCAGCAACCTCTTTCTTGGGTTTAGGTATTTCACTAGAATCTTCCTCATCCATATAGACAAATTATTTGTAACTTTAAGGTTCCTGTGTGATTTCAGCTTCATTTCTTTCTGCATACAAATCAATTATAACATTTGCACTTTCCACAATTTTGTTAGTGTTAGAATTCAAACACTTGTAAGATTTACTTTTAGTTGAATAACCAAGAAATATGTCTTCTTCACCCTTAGCATCCAGTTTTCCATTCCTGTTATCCTTTAGTATGAAACATTTGCTTCCAAAAACTTTGAAATATCTTACATTAGGTGAATATCCATACCATAGCTCATAAGGTGTAGCATTAGTACCTTTCTTGATTTGTACTTTGTTTAGGGTATAGATTTTTGTACTTAGAGCTTCTCTCCAATATTTTTGTGCAAAAAATTTCTCCATCATTAGTGTTCTAGCACAATCCATGATAGATTTGTTTCTTCTCTTAGCAATACCATTCTGTGGTGGTGTCCTAGGCATATAAATCTGTCTTTTTATCCCTCGGTCATTGCAGAACCTATTAAACTCATTAAAAATAAACTCACCTCCTCTATCAGATCTTAAACATTTCTCGCTTTTACATGTCTCCTTTTCAACTTTTTTCGAGTACCACTTAAATAACTAGAATGCATCAGATTTTTCTTTAAGAAACATAACAATCATCATTCTTGAGTAATCATCAACAAATAGAATAAATTATCTATCTCCACAGTAACTTTTCTCACCAATAGGACCACAATGGTCAGTATGAACCAATTACAAAATTCCATCAAAAGTATGAGTCTTTCTTCTGAAACTAGATTTAGTCATTTTTCCTAATTGATATTGCTTACACATTGCATTTTTAGGTTTCTTCAACTTAGGCAGCCCTCTAACCTTTTTTATTTTTCTTATGCTTACCAAGTTATCAAAGCTGACATGACAACCTTTTATGCCAGAACCAAACATCATTATATTGTGCAAACAAGCATGTCTCATCGGATAAATCCAGATAGAACAAGTTAACTTTTGTTTCCTCACCACTTCCAACTAATTCTCTAGTGGCATCATAGATCTTTGCCTTCTTGTGATTGAATTCCACTCTGTAATGAGAAGTATTTAGCTTTGCAACACTCAATTAATTATAGTTAAGGTCATCAACCCAATATACATTGTCACATCTAATCTTGTCAGTCAAGTTAATTGATCCTTTCCCTTTAACAAGACATGGTGCATCATTACCAAATTTAACATAACGACCTTTACACTGATCTAAGGTTTCAAAATTATCTTTATCACCAATGATGTGATGAACAACCACTGTCAATAATCTGATGGTCACCTTTACTCATATAAGAAATTAGTGTAGTTTTCTCATCATCATCAGAATCATCTTTCATAGCAACATAACAACTTCTATATCGTGTTCATCAGAATTGTCAGTTTCACTGTCAAAAGCTTTTTCAGCTATATAGCAAGATTTATTACCTTTGTCTTTGTAATCCTTATATTTTCTGAAGTCTCGGTCATCCTTTCTATCTTTGTACTTTTTTTCCCTTCTTTCATCTTTATCATTCTTATTAGGACATCTTGCAGCAACATGACCAACTTTGTTACATGAAAAACAAATGATAGGAAGTTTACCCTTGAATTTTCATTTTCCTCTAGATAGTCTTTTTGCCATGAGTGCTTCAAGTTCTTCCAGATCATCATCTGTAGTGTTGTTGTCACTATTCACACATTTCTTTCCTTCCTTAGATTTGTTAAGAAACAAATCGGATCTGAGTGCATATTCAATAGTTTGTGTAGTATAGTTATCAAAATTTGACATCTCAAATGCAGTAAGTCTTCCTACCAGACCTTCCAAAGTCAAATTATTATTAGGATTACATCTTAATTCTTGAATTGCAAAGACTCTAATAGCATATACAGGAAGAAGTTTTATTAGTACCTTGCTCATAATGGTGTTATCATCAATGGTTCCCTTAGCTCCTCTAATAGCATTTACAACTTCCTTTATCCTACCATAATATTGAACTATATTTTCTCCTTCTTGCATTTTTATTTCATAAAACTTACCTCTTAGACTTTAAGATTTGGCTCTCAACACATTTGTATCACCTCCATAGATGGTTGCAAGGACATCCCACATTTTATTTGCAGTTGTATAATTCTTTATGTCTTCAAACTCATGATAGTTCAAAGATGATGCAATCTCGAACATTGCTTGATTGTGTTCTTGCTTTTCTCTTAACTATGCAGCTATGGCAAGTGCAGTGGGGGATACATAATCATGTTCAACATAGTCCTTAGAAGAATCACCAATACTAGCCTGATGTAACATCATTAAACTTTTCCATGTAGGGAAATTATCTTTGTTCAACGTTGGTACCTCCTTTTTATACATCTTGATCTTTTTCTCCAAGCACCTTCAAACTATTTTCAAGAGACCAAAGCTCTAATACCAATTATTAGAATGAATTCAGAATAACTATGAGGGGGGTGAATCAGTTATCCTCAGGTCTAGATGTACCAAATTAAACTTAATACCACTTTCAACAACTCAGATCTGCTCGACATCAATAGCATAAATCAACAACATATATATGCAGTTTTACTATTCAAATGCAATCAGCTTGTAGAAACTTAACAGTAAAACACAACATAAACATTTACACAATTTGACACTAATATTTAACATTGAAACCCAATTTGGGAAAAACCACCAATAATATTCTATTAAGTTTTCACTTTTTTGAAGTGATCTCTATTAGGAGCCAACCCTGTTAAAGGTTACAAAACACATTGCTAAATGTGACTTGGTTAAAGGATTTAATCACCCTATTAGGAGTGGCCTTTCTAGAGGACTTAGAACATTCCACCTGAATGTCACCTTGCTTAAAGGATTTATACAATGATTGTTAGGTCAACCTAGTTAAAGGAT
This sequence comes from Thuja plicata, assembly GCA_018584345.1. Lineage (NCBI taxonomy): Eukaryota > Viridiplantae > Streptophyta > Pinopsida > Cupressales > Cupressaceae > Thuja > Thuja plicata. The sequence continues at coordinate 1,638,310 of MU223187.1, read as the reverse complement.
TTTGACTCATACAATAGTTAGAAAGTAATTAGCAAGTGTGATCTAATACATACAACTTAATTTGCAAATCCAGATCCAATTTAGCTCTAATTCTAAGTCACTATGTGGCCTCCATTCTCTTTTCAATCTTCAGATATTCTTGTAAATCCATCAATCAATCACTCTCAAAACTCTCTGCTTCTCTGTTTAGCCTTCTTTGCTAGATCATGCCAATCAATCAGTTAACTATGCAATCTTCTTGCATACAATTCTTACTTACTCTGAATAACCCCTTGAGGTTATCATATACCTCTTCATCTAGGTCAAATAAATCTTTTGCCACTTAATCAAGATCGTAGATCTTAGGTTAGGTCAGATCCAACACATCTTTCCATCTTTACATTTAATTTACTTCTCCAAAGCAATCACTAATTACATATTTGATCCATGCATTAATTATGGTTACCTATGCATTTAAATAGTGTGGACCAATCGTTCTTATCCTCAATTAACTTTACATATCCCAATAAAATCAATTATGTTGGCCAAAGATCTCAAATCTCAATAATTACCAAAATACTGATGCTTGGCCAACACTGTGTTCTTCCTCTTTGTCATCACTGGTTCCCTCGGCAATTTACTGCCACTCGGTCATCACTAGCTTCGCTCAACATAAATTGTTCACAGTAAACTGTCATCGAAAATAAACAACACATTACTTTTCCAATGTGCCAAGTGATCAAGTACCCTTGTGATTTCCCATAGCTCAACCATTTCACTTGGTCTTCTTGTTATCCTTGGCTTCAAATCTCTTCATCAATCAATATATATGGTACTCAAACATACAGAAATAGTCTCACCAGTTAAGGTTTGACATCAATGAAAAAACAACAATTGTTTCCATTGTAGCTTTCTAACAACTCCTGCATGAATTTTTTAATATTTTTCAATCATTGGAGTTATCTCCACCATTCTCTCAAATACTCACAACTAACTACTAACCTCTTTTTCCAAAATTTATCAAATGTTGTCAAGTTGACAACTAAGTTGTCAACATCACAACAAGATGTCTGACAAGTAAATGAAACCCTATTATAATTAAACAAAATGGTCTTTTAGTGACCTCTAATTCAAATTTCCTAAAACTATCCTTCTAAACCTTTTTTCATGAGTTCCTTATTGACTACATTTACCAATCTTGGAGCTTTTACATACTTTCCACAAAAAATGGCTTTTATAATCTTAACAACATGGGTTTTATAAGCCTTTTTACAATATCATGATGATATTATTAATATTTTCCTTCATCACCTTCTTCTATTCATAGATTTTAATGGTCAACCAAGTGACCATTCTTTTCTTCATTAAGTGCTCCGCACCAGTTGACTTGACAAGTGATAACTTAATGAAATTAGTTAAGAGAAAAAATTAATAAGATAAATATGTGCCTCACCCATGCCTTAAGTGCTAGTATAGGCTAAGGATGGGAGTGGGATAAAATTCTTTATTGAGGATTGGTATGGTTAGAATCAATGTCTGTATGAAAGGATAACTGAGCTGCATACGGTCACTTGAGTGTCGGGGTCCAAAGAGGCTGCTAGGACAAAACTCAAGGGTTAGACATATGTGATGACACTTCCCTCTATGTGTTCTAGGTTCCTACATGATTTTTGGTACACTTTTTGGTCTCTTGATCTTTTATACTTTAAACCTTGAATATTCTTGTTACCTTTTTATAGAGATGCTCCAAGGTGTGCTTGCACAATCCCCTTATCTATGAATCTACTTGTCCTAGCCTTCCCTAGATCCTCAGCTCACTTCTAGGACCTCAAAATTCTTTTATCTTCTTTCCTATGACTATCCCACCTCAGCTCCAAGAGTTAGTCTATTTGCGGTTCACCTTGAGGGATCACTAAGATTAAGATAACCTTCACTTTTCACTCTTTATTGGGTTTACTCTAAGTACAAACTCTTCACAAAATATTCGCAAGTGCTGTAGGGGGTGTATCCCACATTGAAAAAACCAATTGACATCCTTCTGAATCCATTGGAATGGTACATCAATCCTTAATCAATCGATTCGAAGATTGACTATCCTTTTGGTCCTAATAGGCCTAATTGCTCAATTATCCCTACACAGAACGTTTCATTATTTATTTTTCCAAACTTCCAAATAAACCCAAAAAATAACTTGAGATCTAGATACCCTTTTCCAATACATTGAATATTTTTGTGGTCTTAGGATCCTAGGCCATCTGTACAGTTGATTCTTGAAATGTAGGCTTAATAGGGCTAATTGGCCTATATTTGTGTAGTCTTCTAATTTCTCCTATAACATATATCAAGATGGATTGTTCAATTCTCAAGATTCTTGAGATGTGTCTATATGACCTTTTTGCATATGAAATCACCCTTGGTTTCACTCCCTCAATCGTTACCCGACAAACATGCACTATTAGTTCATGCAAAAACTCTAATTGGACACACAATGTTTGCCTAGGGCATGACCTTACAAATAACAAACTTGATCCTCTAGAATCCTACTTGCATATATACACTATACAGAGGATCCCCTTAGATTTATCTAGGCCATGATGATTTTCATGGTTTTATTCTATGGGGAGCGATAAAACTATAAACCACACTGTCTACTCCAGCAACTACACATTCTACAAAACAATTTACTAAGCTAAACAAATGACCTCAAAACCACCATGCTAGTGAAAATAAAGTACTTAGGATTATGGATACTATGTAGAAAAAACACTAACCTCTTCAATTAAATCCATACAACATATCATTAACAAAATGAAACTCAACTATTACTGAAAACCAAAACACAAATCTTTCATTCACTTCAAAAATTATAGTTCTGTACTCAATGCCTCGGGAAATGGGATCTATTTTTCCTTAACATGCCATGCCCATGATTATAGTCCATTATGGAAACTTCCCATCATGTTTCTTCAAAAGGAATTCATTTTTCCCATTTGTTTTCATGCAACATAAAAAATTGCTAAAATGTTGTCAAAGAACATTATGACAACATTACATTTTTTGGCATAATTGTAGTTAAGGGTCTCTATTCAACCTAGAATGGTGTAGATTGAGTCTAGGAACTATTTTAGTTACTATTATATCATTTCCTAAGCCTTAAAATGGTGTAAGATTACCCTAGAAAAACTAAGTTTTCCTTTGGCTTTCCTGGACTCCCTCAAGTCCATAATAGTTTATAGGACATGTTAGTCTAAAGGTTTCATAGTGAGCACATCTTTGTAAGACCTAGTCCCAAGATTCACATTAATAAGCCGTTGGTAAAATATTGGTAAACTAGTGTCCCAAGCCTTAGAAATAGGTTAATTAATTATTTTTTCATGTTTTTACATGTTTTGGTCCATTAGGGATCATAACATTTGGTTTTGGACCAAGTTGGTCACCTAGAGTGCAAAATTGAAAAATATTGGAAAGTTGCTCAAAAGTTGTCAATGCTTGACTTTTAGAAACTTTTGGTAAAAAGTTGTAAATCCATACCCAAAGGGATAGTTAATTTAAACATGATATATAACCATTTGGAATTCCTAAAAAATCCCTTATAGGTGGGTGGTAGGCTAACTTTTGTAATTTGGCATTAAAAATCAATAAAGATCAACCATTTCTCTGCAAATTTGTAAATAGTCAGTTGGTACAGACAAGTACAAAAAAATTTGGATGAAAGTATGATACATTAAGTTCATCTTATGAATTACCTTCCTTTTTCACTTTGTATTATGTCTTAATCTTCTATCCATTTCAAGTTATTGAAGTTTTACTCTCGCTGCCTGGTTTGTAGGCCCTAAATCATGGTTTCATTTAATATTGTATTTTCTCTTCGATTCCACCATGGGAATCTAATGACCCTTGGTGGAAAACAATAATAGTATATTTAATTTGAGATTATGCAGGTTTGGTTTGGTAACTTGCAGGGAGATGGGTTTTCCATAATGGCATAGGTGTACATGTCCATGTGTGCACCAGCCAACAATTTAGGACAGTCTACATAACTTTCCTTTGGGGATTCACCAAGACCTCTAAATTGGTGTGTAAGACCCTTAGGTATGCCCCCACATGATCCAAGTGTTGGTTTGGATATTTTTTGTAGGGAAGTAGCACTTTTAGTGCAAATATAGACATAATTAGGCCTAATTGTCTTATCAAAACTAGGTGTCATCCTGTCTTCCTTTCATTTCCATGTTTTGGTGCTTAAGTCTAATAATTTTTTCCATAAAGGGTATTTAAATCCCTATTATTTTTAGAGGGTTATGTGGAATAATTTCAAACTAAGCCCAATTTCCTAACTAAAAAGGTTACAAGCAAGAAGTTGGGTTTTCAAAGCAACTATGTTCAAAGGGTTTGACATGTTGAATAGGATCATTGAATCCTTGGCTTAGGGACCTAAATAGACCAAGTCATAGAGTATAGGTCACCCCTGGTCCTTGGAGTCAATTTATGGGGGATTTGAGTGATTCTAGCATATGTGCCTAGTAGCCAACTATTGGAAGTTGGTATTGAAGACTTGTTTAAACCTAGTGATTAGGTTTCCCTATTGGGAATAGGTTGTGATAACCTAGAATCAAGTCATTTCTACACTTGTGATAAGTGTAGAGGCACTTTTCCTATTGGGAACACCTAACTTGGTGGTGTATCTCTTGAGTTTGAAAATTTGAAGCATCTACTTGTCTCTTTTGGTCTTTTGGCTACCCACTCTGCATCAAGTGGTATTAGAGCTATGTCTTCTCTTGACGATGAAGAAATCCATGAAAGGGTTACAAACATAGAACTTCCAAGGATAGTGAGAGAATAGAGGGCAACAAATGCAGCTCTGAAGTTAGGAGGCTTCAAGAACTCGAGAATAAGGTAGAGAGGGGAAAAGAAGACATGTTTGATGAGGAAGAAGGGAGTGAAGAGGAATATAACACTCCTGATCAGAATGATAACATCCCTACAAACCAAAGACCCCTCATAGATGCACTAAAGTCTATGGGGAGAAGAACCATGGATGAGAAGTTGGACTTACCAACTTTTAGTGGGAAGATGAATGGAGATTTGGCCTTAGATTGGATTGAGGCCTTAACAAGTTTTTTTGAATGTAAAGACATCTCTGAGAGACAAAGAGTAATGATGAAAAAATCCAACTTGAAGGGAGCATCCCTAACTTGGTGGAATTTAATCCAAATAGAGAGGGTGAAGAATGGTAGAAACATGATCACTTCATGGAACAAGATGATAGCAATGATAAAGAAGGCATATGTACCTAAATATTATGGGGTACAACTCCATAGAAGGAAGAAAACTATACCAGAAACACATGTATATAGGCTCATACACAGAGTAGTTCCTAAAACTATGCATGAAGAGTAATGCAACAAAGAATGAGGAAGAAAAGTTAGCAAGGTACATGAATTGTCTCAAAGTTTCCATTCAAGAAGAACATAGCCTACATTTCCCTACATCAGTAAACAAAGTTTTCCATTGGCACTTAGGGTTTCCATCAAGCTCCTAAGTGGCCTCTAGTCATGTTAGAACCATGGGTTAATCATTAGACTCTTTTTAAAGACCATAGTTCCAAGATTGGCAAGTTTATAGTCATATATTTGGATGACATTCTGATTTACATTCATAGCAAAGTGGAACATCTTGATCATGTTGAGAAATTTTTGAGGAGACTCCATTAGCACAAGTTAGTGATTAACTTGGAAAAGTGTATGTTCATGAAGAAGGAACTTGTTTTCCTAGGGTTTGTCATCTCCCAAGGCACCCTCAAAATGGATCTAGAAAATGTTGAAGAAATTGTCAAATGGCCTCCACCAAAGAACCAAGGTGATGTTAGAAGCTTTCATGGTCTTACAAATTTTTATAGAAAGTTTATTAAAAAATTTAGTCATGTTTGTGCCCCTATGTTGGACACCATAAACGGTGGCAAAAATACCAGGTTTTAATGGACTAAAGAAGCTGCAGATACATTCCAATATCTCAAGAATAGAGTGGCCCAATACCCAATCCTAGTGCTCCCTAACTTCAATAAGGTATTTAATATTGAAATCGATGCAAGCAACTTGGCAATAGGTGCAGTCTTGAGCCAAGAAGGTAAGGCTATACCATTTTTCTTAGGAAAATTAAATGATGCAAAGAAGAGATATTCTACGTATGATTTAGAACTCTATGCAATGGTTCAAGCCCTAAAAAAATGGAGACACTAATTTCTCCCAAAATAATTTATTGTTTATACTGATAACCATGCACTGAGTTTCTTGAACAATCAGGAAAAACTTGGAGTCAAACACATCAAATGGATGGAGCAGTTGCAGGCTTATACCTTAAATATAAAGCAAAAAATGGGGGTAGAAAACAAAGTGGCTAATGCCCTCACAGAAGGGTTGGATTAGTTGAGGAAGTACAACTTTAGAGAGTGTAGGGATTGACTCCCTAAAACATCTATATGTAGATTATCCAGAATTTGGAGAAATTTTTGAAGTATGCACTAAGATTAAAGGTAAATATCATACTGATTTTTCTGATTTCCTAATTTAGAATTGACTCTTGTTTAAAGGAACTCAATTATGCATACCTAAATGTGCCATGAGGATAAATATTATAAAGTAAAAGCACTATGGTGGCTTAGGAGGTCATTTTGGGATAGATAAAACCACTGATTTAGTGAAAAGAAGTCAAGAAGTTTGTAGAATCTTGTACTAATTTCCAACAAGAAAAAGGTGTATTGAATAACCAAGGACGGTACCAACCCCTACCAATTCCCTCTAGGCCATGGGAATCAATTTCAATGGACTTTGTAATGGATCTACCAAGAACAAAATAGGGTTATAATAATGTTTTTCTCATAGTGGGCAGATTTAGTAAAATGGTACATTTTGTTCCTTGCAAGAGCACAAATGATGCTTCACATATAGCACACCTATTCTTTAAGGAAGTGGTTAGAATCCATGGTCTACAACAAACAATAGTATTTGACAAAGATGTAAATTTTCAAGGTCACTTTTAGAGAACACTCTTCAAGAAATATGGCACCAATCTGACTTATAGTTCAGCATACCACCCACAAACAGATGGGTAAATGGAGGTGGTAAAAATATCTCTAGGAGTCTACAAAGATGCCTTAAAAAAAATACACCCAAATTTGGGAAATGATCCTACCACAAGCAGAATTGGCATTTAATGATTCAATGAGAAGATCCACTAGAAGGACACCATTCCAAACTATGCATGGACTTCATTCAAAAGGTCCATTAGATTTGATGAAGTTACCCTCTGATTTCAAAGTTAGTGCATGAGGAGAGGAATTGACCAAACTAATCTCTAAAGTGTAGAAAGAAGTGAAAGAGTCACTAAAATAGTCCACCATGAAATATAAATTACATGCAGATAAGAGAAGGAGAGAGATTCATTTCAAGGTTGGAGATAAGGTATGGGCATACCTAAGGAAGGAAAGACTATCTAAAGGCAGATACTTAAAGTTACACATGAAGAAAGTTGGACCATGCACCATCCTCAACAAGATGGGTGAAAATACATATGAAATTTCCTTGTGTCCTAATTTAATGATTTATCCTATTTTTAATGTTGTAGACCTCACCCCTTTCAAGTGTGTTGCAAATGTTACTAATGTGCAGGATCCACATGATGAGGATGATGGAGATTATGTGATAGATCTCCAACAAAAAAACCAATGGAGATAGACACAATTTTGGAATCCAAAGTGTTGAAGAAAACAAGGAAGAATAAGTACATGTAGTACTTAGTGAAATGGAAAGGACTCCCTCCAATAGATGCTACTTGGATGACAGAGGAATATATCAAACAACATGGAACCACTGTTGACCAGTTAACCTAAAGTGGAAAATTGAGTTCAAATATCATGGGGAGTGTGGTGGAGGAGCACCCTAAATGAATTAAGTGTTCCTTTGGCACTTAGGGTTTCCATCAAGGTCCTAAGTGGCCTCTAGTCATGTTAGAACCATGGGTTAATCATTGGACTCCTTTGTAAGACCATAGTTCCAAGATTGGCATCTTATGAGCCCTTGGTCAACTATTGGTCAATGATTGTCAAAAACCATATTTATAGTTTGTTTTTATTTTTTCATGATTGGATCCACTAGGGATCACAAATATAAAGTTGGGACCAATTTTGGTCACAAAATTTGCAAAATATGCACAAATTGCTTAAAAGTTGTCAAGCAACTTTTGAGCAAACATGACAACTTTTTGTAAATGTTTGTAAAACAACTCCCAAATAGATAGTTGGTTAAAAAAATTTATGTAACCATTGGGAGTGCCTACAAATCCCTCATAGGTGGCTGGCAGGTTAACTTTATGTAAATGTTTGGAAAAATCAATAAAGAAACTACCATTTTCTTGCATTCTCAAGAAATAGTCTATTTGTACAGTTGGGTATGGATCCATCCAAGGAAAAGGCCAACTGAATAAGGTAACCCCATGTGTTATCCTTCTTCTAAATTTTGTTTCATGGTATAATACCCATCCTACCAAAATTTATCAAATTTTCATTCTCTCTGCCTTGGATTTTAGGCCCTAATTCTGGGTTTCACAAAGTATTGAGTGTATTTCTGATTTCCACCATGAGAATTCAATGAACCTTGGAGGAAATAATGTTTTAGTGATTTTATTCAAAAAAATTTAGGATAGGTTCACCAAAGTTCAGGGAGATGGGCTTGCCATGATGCCGTAGGTGTATATTGTTATGTATGCACCATTCACTGAATTGGGACAGTCATCATAACTCTTGTTTGGGTATTCTTAAAAGGCCTTAAATAGGTGTATGATACCATTTTACATGCCCTAACATGATCCAATCACTATTTTTCACATTGGATGCATTCAAGAGGTACTTGTAGTGTAATTACAAGCCTAATTAACCCTAATTATAGAAGTGTTTTAATGTGTCTTCATGTCTTTTCTTCACCTCATGTTTTGGTGCTTAAGTATAAGATATTAGGCCATAAAGGGTGTCTAAATTCCTAATCCATTCTAGGATTTATGTGTAAAAATATTGTTTAAAATAAAATATCCTTTGGGAAAAGGCGATAAGCCTAGTGTTGGGTTTGTGAAGCAACTATGTCTCAAAAGTTGCAAAATGTGAATAGAACCATTGGAGAATGTTTTTAGGGACCTAAATGGACCATATCTCTAAGTATAGGTCACCCCTAGTCCTGAAAGTCACTTTATGGGGTACTGTTGATAATTTGGGTTAGAGTGCTTGGTAGCCAACCTAGGTAGTTGATGTTTGAGGCTTGGTGAGACCTAGTGAATAGGTTTCCCTTGCGGTATTGGGTTGTGATAAGCTTCAACCAAGTGCTTTCAACACTTTTTATAGGTGTGAATAAATTTTCCTTTTGAGTTGGGTATTGAAGGGCTATATTGCCCTATTGAGCCTTTGGAGGCTTCCTAATACCCACTCTGCATCAAATAACTTATCCTACACTGCCCTACATTAGTAAAAAAATTTTATCAAATGGAAATCAAGGAAGAGGAGAAATGGAAAAGAAAACAAGACTTTGGCAAAGGAAAAAGAAATGATGGTGGAAATAATTTTAGAGGCAGAGGTACCTCATGGAATAGAGGACAATACCATGGCAGTAGCAACAAGACCCTTGACCAAGGCCAAGGAGATAAAGAAAATAGTGAATCCAATTTCAGAGGAAACTTCAGAGGAAGGAGACCCTTCAATAGAAGGAGAACAAATGCAGGAAGGGGAAATGGAGCTTTGAAATGATACTACTACAACCAACTTGGACACGATGCATGGAGATGCCCTAAGAAAATAAATAGCAACAATCAAGGAGAGAGGAGGACACGACTCATTCAAGAGGATAAGAAAGACAAAAACACCAATCCAAGGGATCTAAAACTAGAGAATAAGTATGCCTCATGATGAGGCAAGTTTTCCTACAAGTGCCACAAAACCAAGAACCACCTCAAAGGAAGAACCTCTTTAGGAAAAAAATCAAATTTCATGGAAAGGTATGTAATCTACTAATAGATTTTGGTTCAGCTGAAAATTTAGTATTTTTTGAAATTGTTAAAAAACTAAATCTACCTAAGAAACCACACCCCTTTCCCTACCATGTTTCTTCGCTAACCAAAGGTCAACAAACTTTATTAACTAAACAAGCATGGGTAGAATTTTCTAAAGAAGATTTCAAAGATAAAGTACTTTGTGATGTAGTAGAAATGGATGCTTCCTACATATTACTAGGAAGACCTTGGAAATATGATGTGGATACCACACATCATTGTAGGAAGAAAACCTACTCCATCACCAAGAATGGGGAAAATTTTACTATGAAGCCCTTGTCTGATGCTAAAATAGAGAAAGAACCTACTGTTATCACCTTGGGTGAAAAGGAAATGTTGCAAGTGTTGAGGAACCTGAGACTGAAGCTTTTGTTCTAATCTCTAAGCCCAAGGATAGCATAAGATCTGATTATAAGGATCCCATTCCAAATGAAGTTAAGGAATTTTTAAATAAACATAGTGATGTCAGTGGTAGTGACCTTCCCACAAGCCTTCCTACCTTAAGAGATATTAGTCATCAAATAGACCTAATACCTAGTTCCTCCTTACCTAATAAGGCTCCCTATAAGATGACACCTACTCAGCATGTAGAGATCACAAAATAAGTCAATGAACTATTAGGAAAAGTACTAATTCAAAGAGCCTTAGCCCATGTGTTGTCCCATGAGTCCTAGCACCCATAAAGATGGCAAGTGGAGGTTATGTATAGATAGTAGGGTCATAAACAAGATCACCATAAGATACAGATTTCCTAGTCCAAGAATGGAGGACTTACTGGATCAGTTAGGCAATACATTTTACTTCACCAAGATAGACTTGAAATCAAGATATCACCAAATCAGAATAAAGATAGGAGATGAATAGAAGACTACATTTAAAACAACTTAAGGCCTTTTTGAATGGATTTTCATGCCTTTTGGGTTAAGCAATGCCCCAAGAACATTCATGAGGCTCATGAATGATATTTTCATTGATTTTATTGGAAATTTTGTTGTAATCTATCTTGATGAAATATTGATTTACAGTCATAGAAGAGAAGAACATCTTGGACATATGGAACAGGTTTTGAGGAGACATCATCAACACAAGTTAGTGATTAACTTTGAAAAGTGCATATTTATGAAGAAGGAACTTGTGTTCCTAGGTTTTTTTATCTCACAAGGCATCCTAAAAATAGACCTTGAAAAGGTTGAATAAATTGTCAACTAGCCTCCACCAAAGACCCAAGATGATGTTAGAAGATTTAATGGTCTTGCCACTTTTTATAAAAAATTTATTAAAAATTTCAGTCATCTGTGTGCACCTATGTTGTACACTATTAAAGGTGGTAAAAAGATTAAGTTTGTATGGACTAAAGATGCTAGTGATACTTTCCAATACCTCAAGAATACGGTATCCAAATATCCAATCTTAACCCTACCTGATTTAAATAAAGTGTTTTTGTGGAGAAAGATGCAAGCAATTTGGCAATAGGTGTTGTCCTAAGCCAAGAAGGTAAGTCTGTGGCATTCTTCTCTGAAAAATTAAATGATGCAAAGAAAAATTACTCTACTGATGATTTAGAATTATATGCCATGGTCCAAGCACTTAAAGAATTGAGGCATTATTTTCTTCCAAAGGAGTTTATTATTGTCACTATTAACCATGCATTTAGTTTTTTTAGTACTCAGGACAAACTAGGGGTTAGACAAATAAAATGGATGGAAGAAATGTAGGCATATACATTCAATATAAAGAACAAAAAGGGACTAGCCAAAAAGGTGGTCGATACACTTAGCATAATGGTTGGATTAATTGAAGAAGTTCAACTTTGGAGTGTGGGAATTGACTCACTCAAACACTTATATGCAGGGGATCAAGATTTTGGAGAAGCCTTTGAGGTGTGCACAAATCTAACAGGCAGGTATCACAGTATTTTTGTGAATTTATGATCCAAAATAATCTTTTGTTTAAAGGGGCTCAGTTATACATCCCCAAGTGTTCCATGAGAACAAATATAATCAGAGAAAATCATTGTGGTGGCATGGGAGCTCACTTTAGAATAGACAAGACAACAAACCTGGTAAAGAGAAGTTATTTTTCGCCGAAATTGGTTAACGATGTCAGAAAATTTGTTGAATCATGTTTCATTTGTGAGAAAGAAAAAGGGGTATCCACTAACCAAGGCTTATAGCAGCCTCTACCTATACCCACTAGACCTTGGGATTCCATCTCCATGGATTTTGTAATGGGTCTACCAAGAAAACAACAAGGGTATGATAGCATTTTTGTCATAATGGACAGGTTTAGAAAAATGGTGCATTTTGTTCCTTGCAAAAGAAAAAATGATGCCTCACACATAGCACATTTCTTCTTCAAACAAGTAGTAAGAATTCATTGATTACCTCTAACAGTAGTTTCAGACAAAGATGTTAAATTTCAAGGACATTTTTGGAGGACTCTTTTCAAAAAGCTTGGCACAAATTCGACCATAGCTCTAGCTATCACCCACAAATAGATGGGAAAATAGAGATGGTCAATAGGTCACTTGGAAATATCCTATCATGCCTCACAAAATAGTATACTCAAAGTTGGAATATGATACTTCCCCATGAAGAATTTTCTTTTAATGATGCTTTAAACAGGTCTATAGGCAAAACACCTTTCCAAACTATCTATGGATTACACCCCAAGGGTCCTCTAGACTTAGTAGAGGTACCGTTATATTTCAAAGTGAGTGCACAAGGTGAAGATCTAGAAAATATAATAACCAAAGTTAAGGTAGAAGTAAAAGACACATTGCAACAGTCCACCGTGAAATACAAAGCACATGCAAATAAGAATAGGAGAGAGATTCAATTCCAAATTAGAGATAAGGTATGGGCATACCTAAGGAAAGAGAGAATACCAAAGGGAAAATACTCAAAGCTACACATAAAGAAAGTTGGGTCATGCACCATTATCAATAAGATGGGTGAAAATGCTTATGAAATCTCTCTTCCTCCTACCTTATTGATCTCTCCTATATTTAATGTTGTAGACCTCACCCTGTACAAATTTGTTTTAGATGTAACAAATGTGCATGGTCCACATGAAGAGGAAGATATAGACTATGTAACAAATCTTCCACAAAGCAAACCAGTGGAGTTGGAAAAACTTCTTGAGTCCAAAGTGCTAAATAAAAAAAGGTAACATAGGTATATGCAATACCTGGTCAAGTGGAAAGGACTCCCTAATATTGATGCTAGCTAGATGACAGAGGAGCAAATCAAACAACATGGTATCACTCTTGATCAGTGAACCTCAAGTGGGAACTTGAGTTCAAATCCTCATGGGGAGTATGGTGTAGGAGAAACCTAGAAATTTTTTTTTTTCCTTTAGCATTCTTGGACTCCCTCAAGTCCATAATAGTCTATACGACATATTAGTCTAGAGGTTTCATATTGGGCACATCTTTGTAAGACCTAGTCCCAAGATTAGCAATAATAAACCCTTAGTAAACTATTGGTCAACTAGTGTCCCGAACCTTAGAAATAGGTTAATTTATTATGTTTTCATTTTTTTACATGTTTTGGTCCATTAGGGATCACAACATTTTGTTTTGGCCCAAGTTGGTCACCTAGAGTGCAAAATTGCAAAATATTGCAACGTTGCTCCAAAGTTGTCAATGCAACTTTTGGTAAAAAGTTGTAAATCCATTCCAAAATGCATATTTAGTTTAAAAATGAGACGTAACCATTGGGAATGCCTCAAAAATCCCTTTTAGGTAGGTGGTAGGCTAAATTTTGTAATTTGGCATTAAAAATCAATAAAGATCAACCATTTCTCTACCAATTTGTAAACAGTCAGTTGGTATGGAAGAATTTGGATGAAATTATGATACATTAAGTTGGTCCTATAAATTATCTTCCTTTTTCACTTGGCCTCGTGTTTTAATCTTCTATCCATTGCAAGTTATTGAATTGTAACTCTTGTTGGCTAGTTTGTAGGCCCTAAATTAGGGTTTTATTTAATATTGTGTTTTCTCTTCGATTCCACCATGGGAATCTAATGCCCCTTGGTGGAATTCAAGAATTTTCTATGTACTTTTAGATTATGTAGGTTTGGTTTAGTAACTTGAAAGGAGATGGTTTTTCCATGATTCCCTTGGTGTACATGTCCATGTCTGCACCAACCAGCGATTTAGGACAGTCCACATAACTTTCCTTTGGGGATTCACCAAGACCTCTAAATCGGTGTGTAAGACCCTTAGGTCTACCTGAAAATGATCCAAGTGTTGGTTTTGATATTTTTTGCAAGGGAGTAGTACTTGTAGTGCAAATGCATACCCAATTAGGCCTAATTGTCTTATCAAAACTAGGTGTCATCATATCTTCCTTTCATTTCCATGTGTTGGTGCTTAATTATAATCACTTTTTCCATAAAGGGTATCTGAATCCCTATTCTGTTTAGAGGTTTATATGGAATAATTTCAAGCTAAGTCCAATTTCCTAACTAAAAAGGCTACAAGCAAGATTTTGGGTTTTGAAAGAAACTATGTTCAAAGGGTATCGCATGTTGAATAGGATCATTGAATCCTTGTCTTAGGGACCTAAATCAACGAAATCCTAGAGTATAGGTCACCCTAGTCCTTGGAGTTATTTTATGGGGGATTTGAGTGATTCTAGCATATGTGCCTAGTAGCCAACTATTTGAAGTTGATGTTGAAGACTTGTTTGAACCTAGTGATTAGGTTGTGCTATTCTGAATAGGTTGTGATAACCTAGAATAAAGTCATTTCTGCACTTGTGATAAGTGTAGAGGCACTTTTCCTACTGGAAACACCCGACTTGGTAGTGTATCTCTTGAGTTTGAATATTTGAAGCATCTACTTGTCTCTTTTGGACTTCTGGATGCCCACTCTACATCATAAAGGCTTTTACGCATATTTACACCCATTTTCCTACCTTAGGTTTAATCTAGCTGTAACAACTAGAAAGAAATAAAAATATAGGATGGATTGAGCCTAGTCTAATCCACCTAGGAACACACTTTGCAAGACCTTCTAAGGTCAAATTAAAACCTACTGACTTGGGTAGGTTCAGTACAAGCCAGTAAAAAAACTTAGGGACTAGATTTATCCTAGGTGCTCCTACACCACGTTTTATCCAATGTACCTTTATTTTAGTCTTGCTTATTTTTTTCCCATTTGTCTGGGCCTTGTTGTTATCTCCTTAGAACAGTGGGAGTAAACCTTTGGTTCCATGAGGTCAAGAGGTAGTGATTATTTTACCATTGAGATATGATGTTCATGACTATATGCTGAGATGATCCTTGATTGTAGTTTTACCTTCTTGTTCTTCATTATAAAAGACTTTCTCTTATCCTTCTTATGTTGTATGCTTATATCATTATATCAGTTGTGACATTCTTGGATATTGTATTATAATTTATACTTTGTTTTATCACATACCCTATGACTTGTGCAGTGGATGTTGGTGTTAGAATAGTCCCAAATGATAACTGAGAGTGGGGGGGCTGAATTAGTTATCAGTTACTTAAGTCCTTTTTTAATTATTTAACTTTAGTATACAACAAAGTAAATGCATAATCAGATAACACAATACTCAACACACAATTTGATTACGGGGAAACCAAATGGTAAAAATCTCGGTGCAAATTAGCACCCACAATAAACTATACTTGTTTGTAGTAATCCATGTTAGAAGATATTTCAACCATGTTAGGAGTTGTACAATACAATGCAATAAGTATAGTGACCTAGTTAAGGGTCGGACCCTGTTAGGAGTCTTTTACAAATAACCCTATTACGGGTGGTGGACTCACTATCCAAAATCTCACTGCTTGATGGTGAAGGCTACAACCTTCTAAATAAAAAATATGCACTATATCTGATGATAAACTATAGAGAAGACCTATTTTCTTGATCAGTTCCAGTGTATTACAATCTTTCACTTCTTCTTCACATAGACCCTTGATGAATGAACCAACTCTAATAATCTGCTCTGTACATATTTCTTCACTTTTCATATCATTCACACTTAGTGTATCATAATTGAACTATTATAAGTATCTTCTCAAAATTAGAAGGTCATGTAGGCTCTTATAAACACTTCATCAATATCTTAGTCAGCTTAACTAAGCATGAAAACAATATTAAGTCCGTGCAAGTCAATGTTGAACAGATGCGACGCTTCACTGAGTCGGCCTCACCAAATTAACCATAACATTGCAATCATCTTGAAACACATTTGGTGCCTTTGGATTTATATCATCAACTCATAATTAATCATGTATATACACATGCATATCCTGAAGATAGGTGCAACTCATGAAACACTTTATATATGTCGGCGCTAAACCGTTATACTTCCAGAACTGTAACTGTTAATAACAAAATTTCATAACTTTACTAAAACATCATATCTGGGTCTGCGTGTATGAACATAACATAATAAAAATGTCAACAACATGTATCTATCCATGCAAGTCTTCATGTCATCATTCAGATAAGTTCATATAGAATTACTACTATGTATTATATGTTGTCATCAATGACAAACATACAAACAATCAACTCTCAGAATCAAATCTCCAACAATCTCCCCCTTTTAAATTGATGCCAACATATGATATCCAAAAACATCTGCTATTCATGGTGTCCTCTTTCTTTTACAATCTTCTCAGTATCCTCATCAAATATTTCTCTAAAATGTTGCAGTTCCTCTGTCTATATTTTTTGTTCTATGTATATACTCCCCAAGAGTATATGCTCCCCCTTAGTACATACTCCTCCTTAGTACATACTCCTCCTTACTATATACCCCCCCTTTGACATCAATGGAAAAGGGCACCATAGCCTTTTTAGGTACATGTACTACTCCAAAAGTAGAGTAGTCAACCATTCATCAGTCACTTAATGACTGATTTCTTTGCGGATTCTTCTAAAAAGTCTTAGGAGAGGGAATTACTCCCAACTTCTCCCTAAGATACCCAAAAGCATCCTTTGATAAGGGCTTTCTGAAAATATCTGCCAACTGTTCTTTGGTTCTCACGTAGTCCAATTTCACTTCTTTGTCTGCAATCTTCTCTCTTAAGAAATGGTACTTGATCTCTATGTGTTTTGTCTTTGTGTGCATGATAGGGTTCTTAGACATTTTGATAGTGCTAGTATTATCACAATGAATAAAAATAGGATAATCAACCTGAATGCCAAAGTCTTTAACCATCTTCTTGATCCAAACCATAGTTGAACAATTCAGTGTTGTTGCAACATATTTAGCTTCTATTGTTGATTGAGAAATACAGTTCTACTTCTTGCTTATCCAAGAAACCAACCTATCTCAAAGGAATATTGCTCCTCCTGAAGTGCTCTTTATGTCATCAATACAACCTACCCAATCTGCATCTGTATATACATGAAGCTTTATATTTTTTGATTTAGGATACCATAAACCATAGTAAATAGTTCCCTTTAGATATCTAAATATCCTTTGGACTGCCATTAGGTGACTCTGCTTGGGTTTAGTTGCAAATATTCCAACAATTCCAACTGAATTAGATATGTCAGGTCTAGATTGAGTTAGATAAATGAGTTTACCAATCATAGATTTGTACAATGTCTTATCAACTACCATGGAGTCATCATCTTTTGAAAGCTTGCTTCATGTTATCATGGGAGTGCATACTTGTTTACAATCATCCATCTGAAAGGTCCTTAGTATTTCCTTCACATATTTAGACTGATTAATGAATATACCTTTATCCATTTTCTTTACATTTAATCCCAAAAAGTATTTTATAGGACCAATCATACTCATTTCAAATTCATTCTGCATTTCTTTTTCAAATGCTTTAATGAGCTTATCATTACCCCCAAAGATAATGTCATCAACAAATATAGCAACTAACAATAATCCATCATGTGTTTCTCTTATGAATAAGTTATAATTTTCTTCTCCTTTCTTGAATCTGATCTTGGTAAGATAGCCATCAAGTCTCTCATACCAAGCTCTTGGGGCCTGTTTAAGACCATAGAGTGCCTTCTTCAATTTGTATACCATGTCTGATTCATCTAAAAGACTAAGTCCTTCAGGCTATTCAATTTAGACTTCTTCATTCAAATCACCATTCAAAAAAGCTGATTTTACATCCATTTGATATACTTTAAAGTCTTTGACTGTTGCATACGCCAAGAAAAACTTTATGGCTTCCATTCTTCTCACAGGGGAAAATGTATCAGTGTAGTCTATTCCTTCTCTCTACGCATATCCCTTGCATACCAATCTTTCTTTGTTTCTAACTACTGTACCATCTTCTTTCATCTTGTTTCTGAATACCCACTTTGTTCCAATCACATTTTTGTCACTGGGTCTGGGGACCAATTCCCATGTGTCATTTCTGATTATCTAATCTAATTCTTCTTTCATTGCATTCTTCTAATCAAGATCATTGCAAGCATCTTCAACACTTAAGGGTTCAATCTGTGAAAGTAAACATACCTCTTCATCCACTGGTAGACTTTTTTTCTTTTGATCTGGTCAAAACACTGCTTCTCTGATCTCCAATGATGTCATTTTTAGAGTGGTATCTAGATGTGAATTTTGGAACCTTAGGTGTGTCTTGTTCTTCTATAGTCTGTGATTCTTCTCTGCTTGATTCAGGGTCATTGCATGAGACATCAATGCAATCAAGCATTTCTTCAATAATAGTATCTTTGTTGCTAGGTCTAGATTTGTCCTCAATCATAGGTGCATATTCATAGTATCTTTCTTGAACCATAAAATTTTCATCAATCTTAACATGCGTGCTTTCAATTATCTTCTTTAATCTCAAATTGGAACACCTATATGCTTTGCTTTTAGTAGAATAACCAAGGAAAATACCTTAATCACTTCTAGCATCAAACTTACCAACACCATCATCTCTCTTGATGTAGCACTTGTTGCCAAAGATTTTGAAGTACTTTACTACAGGTACATTGTCAAACCAGAGTTCATAGGATGTCTTATCCGCGCCTGGCCTCAATTGGGTTTTGGTGATAGGATATACTACTATGTTCATTGCATCTCTCCAATAGGTGTGTGAAAATTTTCCTTCAATCATCATAGTGTGCATTGTATCAAGTATAACCCTGTTCCTCCTTTCTGCAATCCCATTCTACTGAGGGGTTCTAGGTGGACTCAACTATCTTTTAATACCATGCTATTCACAATAGTCATAAAACTAATCAGAGGTGAACTCTCCTCCTCTATCTGATCTCAGACATTTTAGTTTCAATCTGGATTCATTCTCAACTTTAGCTTTGAATATTTTGAACTTCTCAAAGGCTTCA
>MU223187.1:1604782-1616534 GCA_018584345.1 Thuja plicata | reverse complement strand
TCACATAGACCCTTGATGAATGAACCAACTCTGATAATCTTCTCTGTACATCTTTCTTCACTTTTCGTATCATTCACACTTAGCGTATCACAATTGAACTACTATAAGTATCTTCTCCAAATTAGAAAGTCATTTAGGATCTTAGAAACACTTCATCAATATCATAGTTGGATTAACTAAGCATGCAAACAATATTAAGTCTGCGTAAGTCAATGCTGAACAAACGCGACACTTCACTGAGTTGGCCTCACCAAATTAACCATAACTTTGCAATAATCTTGAAACACATTTGGTGCCTTTGGATTTATATCATCAACTCATAATTAATCATGCATATATGCACACATATCTTGAAGATAGGTGCAACTCATGAAACACGTTATATACGTCAGCCCTAAACCATTATACTTCCAGAACTGTAACTGCTAATAACAAAATTGCATAACTTTACTGAAACATCATATCTGGGTTTGTTTGTATGAACATAACATAATAAACATGTCAACAACATGTATCTATCCACGCAAGTCTTCATGTCATCATTCAGATAAGTTCATACAGAATTACTACTGTGTATTATATGTTGTCATCAATGACAAACATACAAACAATCAACTCTCATAATCAAATCTCCAACAGTTGGCCCATTATGTATACCTTATGGTGTCAGTTTTATATAGGTTTCATTTATGTGATGTATTTGTTATTTGTTTATATTATGGATATTGTATATTATTTATTGTATTTAGTCAATTAGTGAACTTATTTAATTCTACGTCATGGAACCCTCATGATTTTTAATCTATAAATGAGTTACATTAATGTGTATGTATTGTCTTATGTTATATTTCTTATGCATTGTATTTGAACCATTCTTTAGATTAATTTCTCCAAGGTTCCATGGCAGGGCATTACATCTGGTATCAGAGCCATATTTCTACGCTGGGAATTCTAGGATTTTTGTATGCCCATTAGGTGTCCCATATTTAAATTTTAAAAAATAACATTTTTATATTTGAAAACCCTTGTATTGTAGCTACATTATGTGTTGATTATCTCTTCGCTTATTTGAGATGTGGATTTGTCTATTGGTTGTCATAGGTGAAATACCTACTAAGGCATGATTAGCTGCTAGAACCTGTGTAACAAAATGATATCTTTGGTTAGAATTGTTGATAATAAAGTTTGTGATTGTCTATGTGAGTGTTTTGTTGTGAGTTAGTAGTTAGCCTTCTTGTTGTGTCCCTTGTATGGTTTGTGGATGCTTGGAAATCATGTTTGAGTTGCTTCATTTTACGTAGCATGATATTTGATGAGTTTTGTTTTTTAAGTTTGTGTGACCCTCCCTAGTGTGATTTTCCTAGATTAAGGGACTCCTTGTGTCATGATAATTATTCCTTTGGGAATTTTATGCTCTTTTAGTGACCATATTCTTTATGTCGCTAGTGGTATGAAATTATTATTTATTTGATTGATTGAATTGTATTATATTGTGTGATTTTCTTAATTAGATGTGAATGGATAATATTAATTATGACATTAGGAAATAATTTATAGTATTTTCATTTATAATTAAATATATTATGCACAATTTTAAATAATATATCACGTAAGATATGAATTTATAGGATTAGGATCTTTCTTTCTTCATAATAGATCAAATTTTGTCAAGGACCTATGTCCCCAATTGAATTATGAATTGTATTATGAAAAGAATCATTGTATCTTATAACCATCTTACAAAACTTTTAAAAAATTCATTACTTACATTGCATTAGATACATCTTACCTTGGTGGGATCATCATTCTCTTTCCTTGTTAATTTGTAACATGTTTCAATCTCCTTAAGGTTGGTCATAGATCCTTAGTGCTAATATGAAAAGATTATCTTTTTGGGTTTTTGTGATATTTATTAGGGCCATAGTAGGTCTTTTTTTATGATAATAAGTGTTTTTTGATCCTATGCATTCCCTTATGAGGATATTCTAGTTGTATATGAGTATTGACCATTAATGTTTGTGGAAATGGATTAGGATCTTTGAGTTAGAACCATGTTCTACATTAGGGATAGCCTTCTATATTTTACCCATGTAACCATAATTCTTTATATTTGTCATTAGAAGGATTTACCTTGTCTGTGACCAATATGTACTATACTATAATCAAGGTTTATAAATTATGTAATTCTATTGGTCCTTTCCAAAAACTAAATGTGTAGGCACTACTATTTAAGGATCATAAAAGAGTCATGTATTACCCTTACATATGTTTGAGCTTAGGTGATAGTATCCCAACATCAGTTTTGTTTACCTATGAATGTGGTATGATTATTCCATCATGTATACCACCATGCATTAGGAAATCAAATAACTTTAATGAAATGCTAAATATTTTCAAGTAAGTAGAAAACATAGTTGCATATGAATACATAAAAGATGAATATATAACAAAGAATAAATGATTTATCTTTATATTGGGTTTGGGTGCATTCTCTAATGCATCCAGTATATTGTATCCCTAGATGTTGTGAAGTGGATACTCCCTTGATGTGACTGATACTAGTCACTCTGTTATGTGAAATTTTTTATGGTAGACAATTTATTCTATTATCAATGAATTGTTCATGTTATCTGTGGGGTAACATTGAATTTTTGAACTTTCTTATGCCTAGATTAGTCACTTGACTCTCTTTTCACTACCTATTTGTGGCATTGGTTACACTTGATTTGCTATTGAAACCAATGCACTGTTTTTGTTGAACTTTGTATTCCCCTACTTGGGTTTTTCCTTTTGAAATTTTTGAGGTCACTATTCGGAATGTTTGTTATTGCTAGCCTTGTTTTGTGATAAGTATTGTTTTTAACATACTCATTTTGGAGCTCTGATTGTATGTGTAAGGGAGGATATCGCAGAGATTTTTCTATGTTTGTATGCAAAAATAAAATGATTTGTGTATCATTTATGTTTTCATATTGTTGTTGTAACTAGGATTGCATGAAATTTTCAATTTACTATTTAATTTATTATTCAATATAAATGCAAGTGTGTAATCTATGCAATTAGTTAGTAGATATCTTCCATGATGTTAAATTTTTAGAAGATCTTGATGTTTTTAAAAATATGTTAGGAAGATTAGTGATTGACAAATGTGAACTTCATTTTATGTATTAGCTAGAATTATGTTGTAAATGTAGTTCTTAGTGAATATTTACGCATGTCTTTTTGAGAATGGATAAATGGAATGTTTTCTAATAGTTCTTCTGTGAAGTGTGATTGACTGATTGTTATGTCCATATACTCTTCTTGTATACTCTAGTCATAGACATAATATTTAATTAAATCCTCAAACTTTATCTTTAGTTACCTACTTGTGAGATGCAGGTTTCAAGGTACCAGGCATTGTCTTCCCTAAATTATCAAGATGAGCGTGTCTTATCACATTATCTCAATGGTAAGAGAGGGGATATACCATTCAGGCCTAAATCCTAACATAATCCTTCATTTGTTCTAAAATAGTGGACAAGTATCTGGTTGACTACCTTCTCGGAATTCATTGACGTGACGTGAATTCATGAACCCTTGTTTGAGCATGCTTATGTTGTCGCATCTTTTATGCATTTTGGGTTTGTCAGATTTCAGTATGCATGCATGAAGGTCAATGTGGTATTTTGTCGTGATGTGAGTAAAAGAGTAATTAAAGGTTAATTATAAAGTTTAAATAATTGATCCTTCTAAGAATAATAAATATTAAATATACATATGTTTAAGTAATAAGGATTAATTAAATATTTGTATTTATTAAAAGGTATTTAATTAAAAGCCTAAAGATAAAGTTTGAGGATTTGATTAAATATTATGTCTATGTGGAAAGTAAAAGGTATATTAATATAGATAAATTATTAATTTGCTACAAATATTATTCCTAATTAAAATTAATAATATGCAATGTAATTGCATTAAAATAATAATAAATATGAGTTGTAATTCTAATTAAAAAATGAGTTTTGTGGAGAATTAATTATTTAATTTAAAAAAATATAGAAAAAAAGAGAAAAAAGAGAGAATAATTTTTATTTTAGATGTCACTTTAAAATATAAAGACACTTTAAGATACCCATTTGGTTTTTTTTGGCATATAACAAAATAAAATAGGGTTCCTTTGTACAAAAAGGGTCAAATATTCGCTATCATAGTGAAATTAGGCCTATTTGAGCTTGATTTATCAATCAGAATTCAATGAACATTCATCCATACTTTTTCCCAATTACATACTTAGAAAAATATCTTCGGTGAGATTATAACGAATACTTTTATGAATGTTTTTAATGACTTTTATGAAAATCCAACTGTTCAAAACAAGGTTATGGTCTTTTCACCAAACTAGTAACCTTCATTCGCGAACAAGGTTGTTACAATGATTTACTTTTTACACCATTTAAATGACCTTATGTTTAGGATTGGTGATGTAAGGAAAAATATTTCTCTCTAACCATACCTTCTCCTAGGGTCTTCTCTAGGCCACTTCTCTAGCCTATTAGGATCCCTCACAAACCCTAACTCTCCTGGATTCCTTTCTTAATCTTTCACCTATTCAACTTGTCCACACCAACAATGAAATCAATTCAATCACTAACATTCTCCATTGATGTATTCTTGCATCCCAAACATCAAATATTCACACATGATCAAACTCAATAAACAATACAGACAAAAGTTCTTTCCTAGCGCATTTGACTTATAAAAATTCCTAACACCACAAAGTTATAATGGAATCCTTATCAATTTCAAGAACTTGCTTGAATTTCCACAAAATAGAGCTATAAGGAATCAGGCCTAATTACACACCTTTTTGCACATAACTTCAAAACTTTCTCAAAAAGGTGGAAAAAATAGGTTTAGATCATGACACCCTTTTGGAAGACCTTTAATATTTATTAGTTTTTTATTCCCCAAACTATCTGTATAGTGGGTTTCTATTGTCAAGCATCAAATCAAGGGTTTCCCAAATTACACAGAACAACCATAAGGGTTTATTCTTTTACCATGAAGAAATCCTCACTAGAACTTCTCCTTGTACACAAAGTTTCTTCACACACATATCCTTCTCTCCACATGCTCTTATTGAAGCAACCAATGCATTCAATCCCTCTTAATGCTTCTACAACTCACTATGATCCCAAACCATGCTTCTCTGGCTCGCCTAGGGCATCACTGAAAAATTCACCAACTTTCTTTCAAGGGTCCAAAATCCTACCATATATACACACATGGAGTCTATTCACTAATCCCAAAGGGTCATTCAATTTCTACAGTGAGATAATGAGTTATCACTCCATTCTTTGCAAACTCCCTGGCTCAGACCAGTAACAGTATAGATTACAAACTATTTACAAAGCATGCATAAAAATACACAAAAATATTATCTAATGCCACATAGAATTTGAAGAAAAACTAAACTACATCATGCACAAGTTACAGTGCAAAAATTAATCCATTCAAACCCTAATGTAATCAATAACTTCAAAACTACACACAAAAACACATAACTATTAATGCTCCTCAAAAATTGTGTCTATACACTAAATGTCCAAACTTTCTAAAAGGTCAAGTTTTCTCTTAAATAGGGTGGTGAAGTAGTAATCAACCCCTAAGGGCATATTGATTAAGTTTTCTAATTCTTTCAAATGTTGTTGAAGCAACATTGCAAAGTTGCAAAGTTCTGAAATCTAACTTTGACAATTTTTTCCCATTTCTTGTCAACTATACAAAAATGCTTCAAATCTTCACTAAAATTCACCAAAGACCCAAATAAGGGTATAAATATTATTCTAAACTACATTAGACCCTAATGACCTCATTATGACATCATAATGACACATGTTCCAATTAGAAGTCTTACAACTTATTAGCCCTAATTGTAGTTCCCAAAAGGTCCTAAGACTCAAGATGAACACATCCTATCTTACCTATGTTATGGTCAACATGACCTTAAGCTTGACTCAAGATTATTAAAAAAAATTTCCATAAGGAACACACACACACACACACACACACGCGCGCACGCGCACACACGCACACACACGCGCACACACACACACACACACACACAAATTAACTAACTATATTTCCAAAAAAACCTATGGGTGCTCCTGCACTATACTCTCCTATGCTTGGGTTCATCCTTGAATGGCTGCCTAATATTAACTCTTCTGAACATTAGGTTTTCTCCCATCTCTAAATCAATGTGATTAACCTCAGGTGTCTTGACACTTGTTTTGTCTTCATGAGAATATGCAATCTTTTTTCCATTGTTTGATGAAGTAGGCTTATCAGGGCATCTATAGGTTGGATGATCCAATTGACCACAGTTATAGAATTTCATACTTGCAAAGTATGAGTTTCTTTTGTCTGAACCCCTTTTTCTACTAGAGCCTCCTTAAGTACCTCTAACTATGGTATAACCCCCTCTTGGAGTAGTTTCACTACCATTCTCTGTCAACTTGGACTCTCCCTGGTTTCTTTGTTCATTACCTCTGCATTGATAACCACCTCTATGACCTCCTTGGTTTCTTCCTCTACCTTGTCCTCTGACTTTGGAGTCTCCTTTCTTCTTATTCCTTGCTTCCACCTTAAGAGATAATTGGTGGCCCTTCTAAAAAATTGTTGGGGTCCACAAACTTATCTCTTCTTGGATCTTCCATTTTAGACCATCCATGTATCTTGCTACCTTGATAGATTCCTCTTCTTGAATCTTGGACCTAAGACATAACTTCTAAAAATCCTATATATAAGAGGTCACATCAAAAAAAAATTCTTCAAACATTGTCTCTTTCTATTAAGTTGTATTTTTTAGTCTGGTGGTAGATAATTTTCTTTCACTCTAGTCACCATGGACTTCTAGTTAGCTATAGTTTGTTTACCCATTCTGAATCTTTCATCTTGAAAGTACTTCCACCATGTCAATTCTGATCCTTTTAGCCTTGAATTTGCAACCTTGAATTTTTGTGCCTCTGTAACACCTTCACATTCAAAATCATTTTCCATCCCCTCAATCCACTCCATTACTGCCTCAATATCCATTTTCCTACTAAATAGTGCTACACCTTCTAATGCCCTTCCACCTAGTTCCTTGATTCCTTTCAAGACTGGTTCTTCATTCAATGGAGTGTCTTATTTAGAGATAATATCTTCCTCATCAATCTAATTTTTACCTCTATCACTACTTTCACCTTCTTTTCCTTTATCTCTGGCTCCATCAACAACTTCTTGTAGTTTTACTCTGATTTCATATAGGGCATCTTCAAGGAGTCTATTTTTCTCCCTTTTATCATTCACCTCCTTATCTAACTCTGCATTAGTCACCATACTAATCTCCCCTACTGATTCACCAGTATATAGAGACATACACCAAATTCCAAATCTTTTACTTGCTCTGATACCACTCTGAAGTAAGGACAAATCTTTCTCTGTAACCCTGCCTTCTCCTAGGGTCTTCTCTAGGAAACTTCTCTATTCTATTAGGGTCCATCACAAACCCTAACTCTCAAGAATTCCTTTCTTAATCCTTCACCTATTTAACTTGTCCACGCCAACGATGAAATCAATTCAATAACTAACATTCTCCATGGATGTCTTCTTGCATCCCAAATATCAAATATTCACACATTATCAAACTCAATCAACAATGGAGAGGAAGGTTATTTCCTAGGGCATTTGACTCATGAAAATTCCTAACACCACAAATTTTTAATGAAATCCTTATCAATTTAAAGAACTCGCTTGAATTTGCACAAAACAAGGCTATAAGGAATTAGGCCTAATTACACACCTTTTTGCACATAACATCAAAAATTTCTCAAAAAGGTGGAAAAATAGGTTTATATATTGACACCCTTTTGGAAGACCTTTAAGATAGATTAGTTTTTAATTCCCAAAACTTTGCGTACAGTGGGTTGCTATAATCAAGCCTAAATTCAAAAGTTTCCCAAATTACAAAGAACAACCATAAGGGTTTGTAATTTGACCATGAAGAAATCCTCACAAGAACTTCTACTTATACATGGAGATTCTTCACACACATATCCTCCTCTCCACATTCTCTTATTGAAGAAACAAATGCATTCAATCCCTCTTAATGATTCTGCAACTCACTCTGATCCATAACCATGCTTCTCTGGGTCGCCTAGGGCATCACTGCAAAAATCACCAACTTGCTTTCCAGGGCCCAAACTCCTTTCATATGTACACAAATGGAGTTTAGTCACTGATCCCAAGGGGTTGTACAATTTTTACAGTAGGAGAATGAGCTAGCACTGCATTCTTTGCAAATTTCCTGGTTCAGACCAGTAACAGTATAGATTACAAACTATTTACAACGGATGCTTAAAACTAAAAGAAAAGACTATCTAATGCCACAAAGAATTAAAAGAATAACTACACTAAATCATGCATGATTTAAAGTGAAAAAACAATCCATTCAAACCCTACTATAATCAAGAACTTCAAAACTGCACAAAAAAACACATAACTATTAGTGCTCTTCAAATATTGTGTCCGTACATTGAATATCCACCTTGATACAAGGTCAAGGATTCTATTAAATAGGGTGCTGAACTAGTTATAAAACCCTTATGGTATCTTTTTAATAAGTTTTCCAATTCTTTCAAATGTTTTCGGAGCAACATTTCAAAGTTGCAAAGTTGCAAAATGCAACTTTGACAACTTTTCCCCATTTCTTGTCAACTATACGAAAATGCTCCAAATCTTCACTAAACTTCACCAAAGACCCAAATAAGGGTAGAAATATGATTCTAACCTACCTTAGACCCTACTTACCTCATGATGAAATCATCATGACACATTTTCCTTTTAGAAGTCTCACAACTTATTAGCCCTAATTGAACTTCCCAACAGGTCCTAAGACTCAAACTCAACACATCCTATCTCACCTATGCTATGGTCAACATGACCTTAAGCTTGACTCAAGATTATTACAAAAAAAATTCCATAAGGCACACACACAGAACTTAACTAACTAGATTTCCAAAACAACCTATGGGTGCTCCTACACCAACTAGAAAGAATGAAAAACATGTGAAATTAAATTGTCTTTCCATCGATATAAGTTGTAGATCTATATCATTTCATATGAGATTATACTATTCGAATTATTGACTGGTCTGCATTGAGGAAACACATTGTTATAAAGTTAAAATTCTTAATAATTATTATTAATTAAAAATTAATCAATTTGAAAATTATTAAATAATTAATATGACTGATCTAATCAATTTATAATTTAGTTTTAATGATCATATAGATTCACTAAAACACCATATATGTTCCATGTGCATACTTTATGTTATTAACTAAATCATTTATGAATTAAGAGTATTTTATTAAATATAATGATGTTATATAAATGGAGTTCAATAATATTTCAAATGTATGCATGCCTTCTTTCATGTGATCTTGGTGTTGGTAAGTGTTATCGTGGGTAAGTTGTTACCCTAGGTGGGGTTTTTCTTTGGACTTGTACTATCTTACGATTTTATGCCTTTTTTCTCTTTGGGTTTCATATTGTGGAAAGTTCATAAATTATTATGTCATGATTAGTTCATGTGTTATCTTGGGTACATCCATGAATAATGTCATGTGTTCCTTAAGTCCTTGATCTTTATGTTATTTTACCATAGGAGGTGACAACCAATATTGTGTCGAGTTATGATTTGTTCACTTGGTCACCTTGTTTCTTCTACTATGATTTATCAATATTTTGAGTGATGGTAGTTTTTATTATGATTTAATCCATGTTGGAGAGAGATGCTTCTAACATTGTTGAGGATCATTGATTTTGTGATATAAGATTATGAGAATTTGGTAATTGTTTATTGAGATGTCCATTATGGGGTGGATAGTTTGGATCCTTATATAGGATGTAATATTTATTACTATGATTCATCATTTTACCTTGGTGATTTTCATGACTTTATTATTTATGAGGAGTCTTTTGTGGCTTTGGATTTGGATTTTATTTGGTTCTTTTGGTTGGATCATTAGGGTAGGTTATTTAGGAGCATAGAGGGGAAGTGGCTTGCAATGAGTTTTGGGGCCCTCAATTTGTTGTTAGGATCACTTATTGTAATTTGAATTAATAAGTGATAAATTAATGAAATTAATTGAGAGAGAACATTCATCAGATAAATATGTGTCTTGCCCATGCCTTGAGGGCTAGTACAAGCTAAGGATGAGAGTGGGAGAAGATTCTTGATTGAGGTCTTGCATGGTTAGAATCCTTGTTTATATCAAATGATTGCTGAGACACATATGGCCACTTGAGTGTTGGATTCTAGAGAGGCTTCTATGAAAAAAATCAAGGGTTAGACATATGTGATGACACTTCCATGTATATTCTTTAGGTTCCTACATGAGTTTTGGTACACTTGTTGGTCTCTTTATCTTTCATACTTTGAAACCTCAATCTTCTTGTTACTTTTTTATCCAGTGTAACTTTTTTTTAGTCTTTTTTTTTTGCCATGTGTGTGGGCCCCTTTTTATCTCCTTAGCATGGTGTGAGTGAAACTTTGGTTCCACAAGGTTGGGTGGTATTGATTATTTTATCATTGAGAACTGATGTTTGTGACTTTATGCTTGGATGATCATTGATTGTAGTTGTACATTATTTTTCCTCATTATAGGAGGCTTTCACTTATCCTTCCTATGTTGTATACTCGTATCATTATATGAGTTGTGACATTCTTGGATATTGTATTATACTTTATAATTCGTTTTATCACATACCATATGACTTGTGCAGTGGATGTTGGTTCGTTATGTATACCTTATGGTATGAGTTGTATATAGGTTTAAAATATGTGATGTACTTGTTATTATATTGTATTATGGAGATTGTATATTAGTTATTGTATGTAGTATATTAGTTAACTTATCTAATTCTACATCATGGAAATCTTGGGATTTGTAATCTATAAATGAGTTACATTTGTGTGTATGTATTGTCTTATGTCATATTGCTTCTGCATTGTTACTCTTTATCAAATGTAAGGTCTTAAAAAAACATTCTGTAAATTTAGTACCATGTTTTAGATTAATTTATCCTAGGTTCACAGGCGGGGAATAACATATATACTCATTCCTATAACTTTTCTAGTCATTGACCACAAATACATTAGAAAATGTGTGCAAGACATTAAAAAATATCAAATATATAGTTAGAGAACATACATCAACAAAGATAGGGTAGGAACAAAACCAAATCAAAAGTAGCACTTTAGGATTACACATGGTGCTCCTTTAAACATTATGACCACTCATCTTCCCTATTTCACTGCCCTAGTGTCTTCGCATTACTTTGAGATGTTGTAACTCTCTCTAGTCAACTCAAAAATACAAGTAAACTTAATTGAAGGTTGACTACATCCCATAATCCATTTCTCTAATCTCGTATGAAGTAATTCTTCATATATTGTACTCACCAAGAAAAATTGTACAACCATACCCCATCAACTACTTCCTGGACTGTCATTTTCAAAAACAAAATCGCTAAAATTGGATTGTAATCCAAGCGACCATGCCAATGAGCAATGTTGCGATAAATAAAAACCTCTAAGGTATAAGTTCATCAGGCCATATATATATATATATATACGCATATATATATATACACATATATATATATATACACACATATATATATATATATACATATATATATATATATATATATATATAT
>MU223187.1:1588358-1604341 GCA_018584345.1 Thuja plicata | reverse complement strand
ATATATATATATATGTATATATATGTATATGTATATATATATATATATATATATATTTATGTATATATATGTATATATTTATGTATATATATGTATATATATATATGTATATGTGTGTGTGTGTGTGTGTGTTGGTGAACAAATTTTGCCTTCTTTTATTCACTCAATAAATCACTCTACTCCCCTTCTTTGAAGACAAAAGATTTCAATCCAACAAATTATTGGCCACCCTATTGGGGAGGGGACATCTAGAAGATTTGTGCCTGATAAACCTTTTTTATAATGAATCATGGTGTTATTCTATAAAGAATTTTTCCCAGTTTTATATCCTGATCTAGGTTTCTAGGATACCCAAGAAGATATTATCTGTGACCTGAATTCTTTGGCCTCGAAGACAACAGAATATAATCATGAATATCAACAAGTGATTTTGGTGTTAGAAGAAGAGGAGGAAAGTGAATAGTAGTTGAGAGGACTACCTATGGCTCAAGAAGTTGTCATTGTTGATAGAGTAGCTAATATCCCATAAAGGAGATAAGTGAAGATTGGTATACTAGATTTTAGAAGATTCACGAGATCCCAGGCGAGGCAAGGTCCAGTAGACCCTGATTTAGAAGCACTTCAACATCTCATTGGTTTTCTTGAATTAGTTGAACTTAAAAAATATAAAAGAAAACCTTCAGTTCCACCTGAACCCATAGCCTCACCGATATACCATGCCCTAGTACTTTCGGGTACCCCTATTCATTTGAAGATAAACCTTGTCCCTTTAAATTTATATTTCCCTCCTTTAGTCAACCCAATGATAGAAAATCAACCTTAGGGCGATGGAATAGGTCCTTTGAAGCTTGTGGATCATAATCTATTACCCAAAGGAACTGGAGATGTTTTACCTAAATTCTCTTGCGATTGAAAAGTTTCTGTAGAAGACCTCTTAACGTTTTTTAACTTGGCAACTAGTGTTTTATCTGTACATGAAGACGATGTTGTTATTGGACTCTTTGTGCATAATTTAACAAAAGGAGGGGTAGACTGGTTTGGTCATCTCTCGGGATGATCTATAACAATTAGGAATACTATGAGAAGCTCTTTTGAAAATAGGTGTAAAAGCATCAACAATGAACACACATTGCTAGTGCAATTGACTCAATTAAAAAAAGAAATCCACAAACCTATGAGAGAGTTCGTGGCTAATTTCAAGATCATCTATAAAATTATAGTAGCATCATGTTCTAGGGAAGAAAATCAAAGGGCCTTTTTCTTGAATATCATGCCCCACGATGTTAGTTTTCACTTGAGAAGGGCTAGGCTAGTTGATCTGAATGAGGCACAATCACAAGAGATTGAGATGGAAGATGATTTTGTAGCTTTGGTAAATGGAGGAAAGATGTATAGATTCTGAATGCACAACTCTCCTAATTAGCATCCATTGATCTAGTAGTTCAAAGACTCCTGAATGATGTAATAACACTTAAGAGGCAAATACCAAAGGGTGGAAGCCCCTACTCTTAGCATTATCAAGATGTAAGTAGAAGAAATTTTGAAAAAGAACCATAGATCCATTCAGCACAACAAAGGTTAGCCATTGAACCTGACGAAGGGGACTCCCCTTAATACCACAAATACAAAATAGAAATAGAGAGAAACAACAAAAAATTGGCTTCTTATTGGCTCCACAAATGTGGAATTCCAAACTTCAGAATTACAATATAAAAAGCCACATGGGCATCCCTTACAATAATCAGTAGGACAAAGCCTCCAATAACCACCCCGAACTGGCCTAGAAAAGACTACGAGCCT
This sequence comes from Thuja plicata, assembly GCA_018584345.1. Lineage (NCBI taxonomy): Eukaryota > Viridiplantae > Streptophyta > Pinopsida > Cupressales > Cupressaceae > Thuja > Thuja plicata. The sequence goes on along the minus strand of MU223187.1, from coordinate 1,602,541 downwards.
TCCTTAAATAGGCAATTTTCCACCACCCAAGAAGGTACCAGAAATCAAGCCATTAAGGCCAACTACCCTTAGCATTTAATTATTTTTCACTTTTATTACAAAAGGGTCGGCTTTAAATATTTACAAAATATGAGATTAGGTAGCCCAACTTCTGGGAGTCATAACTTTTGAACCGTAGCTCTGATTGGCTATTATAACCACTTTCTGGAAAGGAGAGATCATGATCTACAGTGGATGACATGTAAAGCGCTAGACAACTGGGGGTTTGACCTCGATCTGGAGCCTCTAAGGTCTTGAAATTGAGCTCAAAGGTTTTGCACCCTAAAATCTCAACAGTAAATCCTTAATAACTTTGCCAATATGGATGCTATGGCAATGAAACTCAATTGGCATGCTTATATGACCAAGATGATCCTTCACCTCAAAAGTTAGAATATTCTGAGTTCAAATGGCCAACTTACTAAAAATAGAAATTTTCCAAAAATAGTAGCTTTGTACAAAATAGACCTTATTGAATAGAAAACACATATTTTTTGGGTGATGCAAGATTTCCCTTACACCCAAGATGCTCCTACATCAGACACCCAGGGTAATTTGAGAAGTGACGCTATCATGTCTCAGATGTGTAGAGGAAAACCAAGACGGTCAACCTCCTCCTTTGTCAGCCATGATGAATCTTCTACAGGTCATCCTCTCCATTTGACCAGATACTCTTCATATGTCCTATTCCTTGTGCTTCTGCCAACACAACTATCTAGTATATCTTCAATCTCCTTGGTAGCTGAAGTAGAAGCTGGAATACTCCATTGTGCTTCTATGACCTCGCCTTCAGCACCCTCTTCATGGTACTCTGTCAAATCTACAATGTTAAATACTAGTGAAATATTTAACTCAGTAGGCAATTCTACCTCATAAGCATTTCCTAAATGATGCTTCCTCAGTATCTTACATGGCCCAAACTTCTTCATTTTCAACTTGTTATATGTACCAACTGGAAATCGCTCCTTTGGCAAATGAACCATGACTTCATCCCCAAACTGAAATTCTTTATGCCTCCTTCTCTCATCTGCCATAGCTTTATACTATGCATTCATCTTGGTAATGTGCTTCCTCACCTCCTCATGGATGTTCTTCAAATGTTCTGCAAAATCCTTAGCTTCACCACTACTTATCTCTCCTTTTTCTATCTTCCTCAACTCTGAAGCATTTCTGGGACTACTTCCAAATAAAATCTAGAATGGTGATTTACCAGTGCTCATGTTGACATAATTATTGTATGCAAATTCTACCTGTGGTAAAATCAAATCCCAACATGTTGGCTTATCTCCAACCAAACATCTCAGCAAATTCCCCAAACTCATATTCACCACCTCTGTCTGTCCATCATTTTGTGGATGATGTGATGAGCTGAACTTCAAGTCTGTCTTCAACTTCTTCCACAATGTGCGCCAAAAATATCCAATAAACTTAGTGTCTCGATCTAAAAATATACTCTTTGGCAGACCATGCAGTCTCACCACTTCTTTGAAAAACAATTCAGCCACATGAATAGCATCATTAGTCTTCTTATAGGGAATGAAATATGCCATCTTTGAAAACCTGTCAACAACCACAAAAATTGAATCATGTACCTGCTGAGTCCTTGGTAAACCAAGAACAAAGTCCATATTGATATCCTCCAAAGGCTTCTCTGGTATAGGTAATGGATGATACAATATTGTATTCTTCTTTGCTCCTTTTTCCATTCAACATACTCTACAACTCTGTATAAACTTCTTAACATCTTGCTACAACTGTGGCCAATGACAATTCTTGCTAACTAGAGCAAGGGTTTTATCTCGACAAAAAAGTCTAGCCAATCCTCTGCTATGCTTCTCCTTGATGAGATTCTCCCTCATAGAACTTTGTGGAATGCACAACTAGCTCCCTCTAAATAACATTCCATCCTGAATGATGAAGTCCAACCACTTCGTTCCTTCTAGAGTAATAGGTTCTGTACAAGCTTTCCAAGCTTCACCAAAATCAGGATCCTCTAGATACAAAATCTTGAGTTCCTTGAACCCAACTACCTTGATCTGCATCTCCGTTTGCAAAAGTTTCCTTCTGCTAAGAGCATCTGCAACTCTGTTAGACTTTCCACTCATGTGTTTCAAAACAAATGTGTAACTCTGCAAAAATTCAACCCATTTAAAATGTCTTTGATTCAACTTTCCTTGACTATTCAAATATTGCAAAGCTTGATGATCAATATACAAAAAAAACTCCTTAGGAAGTAGATAGTGTCTCCACTTCTTCAATGCTTGAATTATAGCATAAAATTCCTGATCATAAACATAATATTTTCTCTTGGTAGCATTTAACTTCTCACTGAAATATGCAACAAGTTTACCGTCTTGGCTCAAAACAGCTCCTATTCCAGTACCACTAGCATCACAGTCTACTTGAAAAACCTTATTAAAATTAGGAAGTGCTAAAATAGGTTTTTCTGAAACTTTTTTTTTAATAGTTCAAAAATCTTCTCAGCCCCTTTAGTCCACTTAAACTCTTTCCTATTCCCTCTCATTGTTTCAGTCAAGGGACCACAAATACTGCTAAAAATTCTGATAAACTTTCTGTAAAAGCTAGCCAAAACATGAACTGATCTTACCTCAGTAGCACTCCTTGGAGTAGGCCATTCTAGGATAGCTTGCACTTTCTCTGGTTCCATTTTCAATCCTTTTGCTAAAACTAAAAATCCCAGATACACTAACTCCTACACAAAATTGCAATTCCTCAAATTAACCAACAATTTTTCTTCCCTCAACTTCTTCAAAACCCAAAAAATATGCATTAGATTATCCTGCAATGTCTTACTAAAGATCAGAATATTATCTAAGTAAACAATGACAAACTAACCCATAAATTCTTTCAAGACCTCATTCATGAGCCGCATGAAAGTGCTTGGTGCATTGGTTAGCCCAAAGGGCATGACCAACCACTCAAAAAGTCCCTCCTTTGTTTTGAAGATAGTCTTCCATTCATCTCCTTCTCTGATCCAAATCTGGTGATATCCACTCTTCAGATCTATCTTTGAGAAGTACACAACTCCACTCAAACAGTCCATAATATCATCCATCTGCGGCAATGGAAATCTGTACTTTATTGTGATCTTGTTGATAACCCTAGAATCTGTCCACATCCTCTATTCTCCATTCTTCTTTGGTGCTAATACTGGTGGTACAACACATGGACTCAAGCTCTCACAAATCAAACCCTTCTGCAACAACTCTTGCACTTGTCTATTCAATTCTTCACTTTCTATTGGTGTCATTCTGTGTGCTACCTTATTTGGCAAACTGGCTCCTGGGATCAAGTCCATCTGATGACTAATCTTTCTTACTGGTGGTAATCCATCAGGCACATTATTAGATACAATATCCTGAAACTCATTCAACTGATCTGCAACTTCTACAGGCACATCTTCTACTTCCTCTTTACTAGCTTTTGGAATTAAGGAAAAACACATATTCTCATGCTTCATACCCTCTAGGAATTATCTTCCAACAACAAAAGTTATTCTTTCATTACTACATACCTTTTCTTTTGTATTGCTCAATGGTTTTAGTTTATGTCGCACTCCATCCTTTGTCAGGGAATATGTATTTACATAGCCATCATGTACAACATGCTTATCAAACTGCAATGACCTTCCCATCAACATATGACAAGCATCCATAGGTATGATATCACATAGTACCTCATCATAGTACCTTCCAATCTTGAACTTTACTAGGCATTGTTCATTAACCATGACCTTGTGGTCATCCTGTACCCATGCGATTCGATATGGATGTGGGTGTTTCTGCCTCTTGAGCTTCAACTTTGTGACCATCTCTTCTGACACCATATTATCAGTACTTTCGCTATCAATAATCACATCACAACACTTATTCTCACACTTGCACCTAGTGCAAAACAAGCTCCTCATTTGCTTAGGTTCATTTTCACCACTCAGCAGGACTCTTCTGTTAACTAGGACTTCTCCTCCTTCAACATCTTCAGAATGAGATGATTTTGCATCTTTGTTCACATGTGCAACTCTATCCTGGCTTTCATTTCTCATCTGCCCTTCCTTGGCATTGAGGACATTCATATGCCCTATGACCTTCTTCTCCACAGTGAAAACATGTTCCACAGAAGCCTCCTCTTCCTGATCCTTGTCCTCGTCCTCTTCCTCTTTGATCTCTATTATTTTGATTGAAATTATTTCCCCTCTGACCTTGACTACTACTGGCCTCATCCTTCCTTTTATGATCTTCATTTCAGCCTCCATAAGATCATCCACCAGATCTTCCACCACGACCTCTTCCGCTTTGCCTGCTTTCAAACTTCTTGTTCAACTTTTCCTCTACCTTTAGGGAAAAATGGTAGGCCTCTTCAATACTCTTCATTTGGATCAGGTTCAACTCCTCTTGAATGCTTGGCCTCAACCAATTAAGGTAGCGGGAAACTTTCTCCTTGTCAGCTTCCGCATGGCCTATTCTGATGAGGATTCAATAGAACTCCTTCGTATACTCCTGGACAAATTTCCCTACTTTCTTCAAACCTTGCATTTTCTTCAGTAGATCGAGCTCATAATCAACAGGAATGAACTATCGCTTCAATTTAGCCACCATCTAATTCCATCTTGTGATTTTCTGCTTTCCTCTTCTATTTCTCTCCAACTAAATCTCCTACCACTAGATCTTTTCATGACCCTTTAGTCGGGCCTTCGCAAATTTGACCCTATCAAGATCCCCAATATCTTCATACTCAAAATATTATTCTATTTCATTGATCCAATCGATCAACTCTTCTGGGTTAAGATTTCTCGAAAATGTGGGAACATCAAGCTTAGGTCTTTTCCTGATCTTGGAAATGGCCTGAAAAAGCCTTTCCTTTTCTTGGTTCAGAATTTCACATTCCTGATCAAAATCTCCTTCTACTTTGGCTTCATCCTCACTTTCCTCTCTTACGAAAAGATTCATGCCTATACGAATCTCTTCCTGCAATGCTTGTACTTGTCTCTAGAGGGCTCTAACCTCAGGTGTCACACCTCTGGCTCTTTCGCCATGCTCCCTTCGTGGAGGCATTTTTGTACTTATCGCTGAAACCCTAACCATGGTCTTGGTGCAAACTACCTCATAGTCGGCGATCTATATACACACTCAGGAACTTCTCGCTCTCATACCACTTGATGAAGGGGACTCCCCTTAATACCAAAAATACACAATAGAAACAGAGAGGAACAACAGAAATTTGCAAGAACAAAAAATTGACTTCTTATTGGCTCCACAAATGTGGAATTACAAACTTCAGAATTACAATATCAAAAGCCACATGGGCATCCCTTACAATAATCTGTAGGACAAAGCCTCCAATAACCACCCCGAACTGCCCTAGAAAAGACTACAAGCCTTCGTTAAATAGGCAATTTTCCACCACCCGAGAAGGTTCCAGAAATCTAGCCATTAAGGCCAACTACCCTTAGCATTTAATTATTTTTCACTTTTATTTCAAAAGGGTCGGCTTTAAATATTTGCAAAATATGAGATTAGGTAGCCCAACTTATGGAAACCATAACTTTTGAACCGTAGCTCCGATTGGCTATTATAACCACTTTTCGGAAAGGGGATATCGCGATATACAGTAGCTAACATGAAAAGTGCTAGTTAGCTGGGGGCTCGACTACGATCTGGAGCCTCTAAGGTCCTAAAAATTGAGCTCAAAGGTTTCGCACCCTAAAATCTCAATAGTAAATCCTTAATAACTTTGCCAATACAAATGCTATGGCAATGAAACTCAACTTGCATGCTTATATGACTAAGATGATCCTTCACCTGAAAAATTAGAACATTCCAAGTTCAAATGACCAACTTACTAAAAATAGAAAGTTTCCAAAAATAGCAGCTTTGTACAAAATAGCCCTTATTGAATAGAAAACACATATTTTTGGGTGATGCAAGATTGCCCTTACACCCACGATGCTCCTGCATCAGAACCTCTCGGGAAAGGAACCATATGCACCTTTCACCTTATTATTGATCATGATGGCAAAACCTGTCCTGATATGCAAATATGCTTGTAGATGGAAGCCATGAAAGATATGTTGGAAGAAATGACAGAAGAGGAAATAAATTCAGAGTGACCTCGCGACTCTGGAATGTACCATGTTAAATACGACTTTAACTCATAAAAGAGTGTAGATATTTTGTCCACTCTAGAATATCCCAATAGTGTAGTCCTTACTAGGAATAAAAAAACTCCAAATTTTACTCCTAGAGAAGCTCCTTCAAACTTCACAGATAAAGGAAAAGACTCAGCAGTAGAAACTACTCCATCTGATATAAAAACTTCATGAATAACAATTTTGTAAATAAATACTTATGTGCCTTCCTCTTTTGATTTTGTTGATTTATGTTAGTCCTCTACCATCCAAATATCTCCCACCGAATACTTAAGGTTGAAACCTCAAGAGTTAAATAAGTTGATAAAACATGTTAGGGGTGATCATACTCAAGAGTCTTCCAGGAAACAATATCAAGGTGAGACTGAACCAGGAACTGCAGACCCACCTCTCTATACCTCTGAAAAAACACATGATTCCACTGAACCTAATGTTATCTCCTTGGTTGAAGAACCTAAAATAATGGAAAGTAAACCTAACCCAGTCTACGTGTGCATTCTCCTCAATGGTCATAAGTTTAGAAACTATATTATAGAATGATGAGCCTCCAATAACATCATCACATCCTCTATTTCCAAAGCAATAGGGTAGAATTGGCCTAAAAATTTTGACAGGTGTTATGCAATGGATGGGAAATAAGTCTCATTGATGGTGTCATGCCCAAAATCTTGGGCAAAACACAACCAACAAATTTATTTTTTAAATAATCTAAAATTCAACAGTCAATAATTTTACTAGGAAGCTAGCGCACAAGAGTACACAATCGCAACCCTCAAGGGGAATCATGATAAGTGGTAGCCTAGACCAACATCCCTTGATAGGTCAACCTAAAGAGAAATACTCTAGATAGCAGAGGTGAGAAGATGGTTGGTTTAATCAGTCATAAAGATGATCCTTAAAGTGTTGAGGGGATGTTCCTTAGGACTACTAGGGTAATGGTTAAATAAACACATTTAAACCTAAGTCTCTCTTGCTAAGTTTTCCAAGATCATAGAGGGTTCTCTGAAAGGTAATGTGAGGGCACGCTCAATAATAAGGTCTTGGGTTGAAAAGAACGTTATTACTAGATACGATAACTTCATTGTTAAAATGAATTGGGTTTGACAAGTCAGCAGACATCACTCTGAGTCTTATTATCTTAATGTCATTAGGCTTGTGTGAACATTATTTTCATAAAATGACCCATAATCATGGTTTTCCTAATAATAATTAAGCACCCTAGTCTCATCATTTCTAAACATATGATTAAAATAAAATCCAAACATAAACTTAGTATCTAAAGGGTTTTAACAAGTACAAACTAAATAAAAGTCCTTTCCAGGACTTAAGTTTATTAAAATTTATGGTCACTCAACTAACCACTAAGTTTTCCCCTCAAAAATCCCTTAATTCCCTATTTACTTATTTAAAATGTTATAATTTAATTTATTTTTAAATAACAAAATTCTAATTAAGAAATGACCAAATTAAAATTCTAAGTTCCAAATAAAGTATTATTAATCTACCTACAAAAATTTATATAATAAGATATATATCCCAAGACAAATTCTCATTTAAGAAGTTAATTAATTCAAATCCTTAATAACCTTTATTAAGGTTACACTATACCTAACATACTTTATTTAATAACACAATCCCATTACAATAAAAGATTCAACATTCATTTTCAAACTCATAATTAAATTAAAAATTTAAATGAACTATCCCACCAAAACTTTGGGTTATCCTAACCCTAATTCTAATTAGCGTTACGCCCCAAATATGAAATTTAAATTTAAGCCCTAAAATGCATTTGTCATTATAAAAGTTGTTCTCTCAAACCCTAATCTCAGATTTTTCTCAGTGTAATTTTTTTTTAAAATTTTGTTTATAGGTTGTAGGTCAGCCATATTTATTCATGGGGAATTTATCAGTAGAATACTACGTATGTATATATAAATATATACATATATGTATATATAAATACACTAGAGTGTATATTTATATAAACATATTTATATATATATTTTAAAGTATATCATTTACAAAAGCAAAGGCATCCATTTTTTTGGGGGGCGGCCATAGCCGCATTTCCTCTGTTTTAATGCTAGGTTTGAGCAAGGGCTGCCAAAATGGATTGGGGGCCGACCGTTGGAGGACTACAGACCGCCGCTGGTGGCTCTTGAGCAGAGATGGGGACGGGAGGTGGGGCTCGTCCCCTTATTGTTGTCGCCACAACATGCAGCCTGTACGCAGCCGCTACTGCTTCCACCACAATCAGGGTAGGGAAGCCAACCAACCCCCCCCCCCCACGTGGTCTCCTTCAAAGGAGGGCCCACTGGGTGGGGGTTTAACTCCCCGTGCCATAACTTGCCCCTGTTTTGTTTTCTTTATTTTTTTATTTATATATATTTTCCAATTTTTGTAATTAATATATCACACAAGGTAAAATGTTATCTTTTTTATATTTTATTCAATAAGATATATATAACAGCATGGTCGAAGCAATATTTTCGTAAATGATTTGTTTTCTTTATTTATATCAATTATACAAAATAAATACATTATCAACTATGCAAGAAAAAAATACTAAGAGAGAGTTGAGAAAGGAAGATATAGGGAAACTAGATAGTAACTTCATTTATTTTTTCTTTTTTTACTATTATTTTGTTTTGTACAAGGCAAGAAGCAAACTAACAAATTCTTTTTTTTTTTGCATATACATCAATATACTTCAAGTAAAGATACTATTCCTTCCTTACCTCCTACTATAAGCTTTTATGGTATTGCTTTTGAGAGTAGAGAGATAATAATGCATTCATTCAAGGGATGGAAATCAACAATTTTATCAAATACTAACTATAGTTTTATTCTCTCTTACAAGTAAACACACTTTCTTTCCTTCTTACAAGCCTTTGATCAAATGAAAACTCTTACAAGCATTACAAGTTACAACTTCTTTTCTTCTATTCTTTACATCTAATTACAATGGAAATTACATGCTCTCTCTCTCTCCTACTCTTCAAATCTTCAAGTTTCTCCAAAATAGAAAAATGTGCAAATGACAAAATTGGTTGACAATGGAGGCTCACCTCTCAACCTAGGTCTTTACAAGGCCACACTCGGGCTTGGTGAACCAAAGATGAATAGGAAAAATCATAACCATATAAGGAAACACAACTACATACTAAAATAAGAAATATCCATTCTCATGGCTTTCACATTGGAGCACCTTGGACCCATAAAGAGGGGTGAAGGTGGAACATGAACCCAAATAGGAGTAAGACAACATAGATATCCATGCCTTCAACAAGTCTCAATAGATCCAAGAGTATTGCCTCACATGGTACAATATTACCATAACATCCTCCAAAATTCACATCCCAAAAATCCCTCCCTTATCAACCCCAAAAGTGTAGTACAACAAATGAAACATGGAGCGTGTTGGTACTCTCAAATTTTGGAGAAATTTGGAGTGACCAATTACAAATTTTTCTCTAAGGCAAGGTGAGAACCCCTAAAAAGCTTTTTGAAGAGGCCTACTTGGAGTGTAGGTAAAAAGAGACCTGGTGATTATTATGTGAAACCACTTCGGGAACATGTGCAGCATATATCATGGAGTAAATATAGTGGGTTACAACTTTCATATGTCAGATTTGATATGTTTTGAAGATAGGCATTTGGAGGTGTTTACCTAAATCTGCATTTTGCACATTTCTTATTTTTATCAAATGACCTACTTTGCACGCTTGTATTTTTGGCGGGATTAAGAATCATGACACAAAGATTATTCTGAGGTGTTGTAGGCATGAGAGAGAACATCCATTTCCATTTTCAAATCCCGATGAGTGCAAATGATAAGTTTTCCAAAGCATTTTTGCTTGCAAATTATTCTGGTTCATTGAGTGTAATATGCAGAATTATTGAATGCCTTACTTTGAGGTTCCATAATTTGTACTCAGTTGAATTTCATTGAGAATTGAATGCTCCCCTATATTTTAATTATGACAAGTTTTCCCCATGAATATTTTCAGACCTGTGCCAATCCATCTGATCGGTTTTCTCAATGAATTCCAAATTAGATTTGTGTAGGATCACTGGGTTTGAATTTAGAAAGTTGGTAAAAGGATGACTTGGGAGAGAAGTGTTGGATGACTTGTTAATTTTCAGATAAAACAAAATATAACCTTTTTTCTCTATGTGAAAATGAATCTATATCCAAGGTTTCAAACCATAAGGGTCTCATTTGATAGGTTTGTGAAGTCAAATCTAAAGGCATTTTACGCAGATTCACAGTGGTGGACAATTGATTTCATAGGACAAGTACTTTTAGATGGTTGTAACATTGTATCAAATGGTGGTTTTTGGATGCCGGTTGTACATCTATACTCTTTGTTTGTAAATGTACTCCCACATACAGTGACAAGGCCTCAAGATATAATTTCCTATTTTTAGAAAAGGCTAATCCAAATCCAGCTTATTTAGTTTTCAATTCTCAGTTGTATAATAGTAACAAAGTGGTCAACTTTAAACATAAGTATCCCTTAGAGCTTAAGCTATTTTTCAAATCTGTTTGGCGCTTGTATTCACTTGTTGGAAGTGAGTACATGTTTTGGATGACATGTTTCTAGGAGATTGTCTCGTCAGTTTTTAAGGCTAGTTCCAGAGGCCAGTTGTTGTTTATGAGATCAATTTGCAGAAACAAATTGAAACAAGAAAATTTTAGAGATTAAATTATCTAATCTCATGCATCGTCAAGGAAAGCCTTTTTTCAAGATGAATGTTTATATGTCATCCTATATACTTGCCAAGTGTCATGATCCAGTTGTGTGTTTTGGTTAGTTTTTAAAGGCAGTCCCAGGAGCTATTTATTCAATCTAGGAACTTATCAAGATGGATTGAATTTTAGCTTTCAATAGTGGCATTTTCACTCTTTTGTGGTCGTAGGACACACACAAAATAGATGTGAAAAGGTTTTAGCAACTTTCAAGCTAATGCAAAGTGGATGGCGCAAATACAAATTCTACAACCTTTTAAAACTTTCAAGCTAATGCATATTGCAGAGTGTTGCACATAGTGAGAGGGATGAAGGTGCATTAAAATATTCCAAGAAAAGGTGAATGACAATTGAACAAATCATGCACAATATTCCACAGAGGCAACACGTGAAACTAATAGAAAATGCATTGTTTATTAAAATTCATGGTGGATATTGAAGATAGTGTTTTTAAACTTTCATTCAAATGCAAGTGGCAAGTGTAATACCAATTCCCACAACATTTTTCAGAAATCCTCCCTTCCCTGTTCTATGAGAAGAGGGGTTTCAAAAAAAATTCTAGCAGGTGCGATTGGCAAGTATTTTAAATTGGTTTTAAGTAAAACTTTCAAGAAGTTGCAATTGGTAGTCTTAATGTCATATTGGTAGAAGCTTTCTAGCACATGAGGGAGAGGAGAATCCTATGTAAGGGAGTTTGTGAGGACAGGTGCGCATGCTCTCAAGGTTGTGCCAAATGCTTTGGCAGGTATATAAGGTTGGGGGATTGCATGTCGGTATCAAGAGAAGGTTGCGCATGACTTAAGGGAGATACACAAGATGAAGTGAAATGAGGATGCGCATGGTTTTGCAAAGAGACTGCACAGGTTAGGGGAGATAAAGTTACATGAAGGTTGTAAGAAAGACATTAAAAACTCCACGTAAATGCCTTGGAAGACATAAACCACAGGCTACACAGTATGGAAATAAAAGACATGCACATGGGTTTTAAAAGGGAAGCAACATGTTTTTTTATTTGTTTTAAGAAAATTCCATGCAAAGTGTCATTTGGAAGATGTAAATGCTCTCTGTGGCCCAGTGCATTGTGATGTAGAAGATTCTACCTTAGAGAATGAAGGGTTTAAAAGGTTTTCATCAAAATACAAATATCCCACATTGATTGGAATTGGGGCTCGCCAGTTTTTTATAGGGTGAAGAGCACACATAGCATTGTGAAGAAAGAGCTAGAAGCTCTTGGAGACTGCAAGCGCTTCGGGAAATGTTGGTGGTAACTAGATTTTGGTGTAGATGTGTGTGTTTGTTTGAAAACCTTCAAAGCCAATATCCCACATGCACCAAGAAATAGAATATCTAGTCTTTATATAGTAAAGTGTCGCCATAGTGATATAAAGTAAAGTGATGTAGAGCTCTTGGCAACAATGCCTAGTGGGACTGTGTGCTAACCAATGGAAGCCAAATTATTTATGCACAAGAGAAGAAAAGATTTAAAAACATACAACGGATTAATCCCACATTGGTGGTGAGATGTAAATTGTCACTGTTTATAAGAAAAAAATACATAGCATGTAATATGAAGACAAGGAGGCAACGCAGGTGGGCGGAGATGCTTGGAGACTGTGCTTGGCCCATGGTCTACCTTGGAGGAAAATAAACTAATTTTTGTGGGGCCCGTGGAGATGACATGATAGGTGACATGGCAGAGGAAGTAACAGATTTTGCACGCATCATGAGGTGCATGAGATCAACGGTAGGCACCATGCCTTAGCCAAATGATGATCAAGATCATCTCATTGAGGGATTGCGCCTGTGTGACATGTGGTAGGGCCGAAAAAAGGGTAGACCTAGGTGGCGGTGATGTGGCAGATGTGTAGGAAGGTCATGTAAGATGGGTACGGATCCTAAGGCAGTATAATGAATAGCTGGCACAATGCCTTGAAGGGAAGATGATCAAGATCATATCATTGAGGGACCATGCGTAGCCAACAGGTGGTAGTAGGATAGGTGGTGAGCCTAGCTAGAAGAAGATTATGTAGATGCCCAAGTGGACTTGAAGATCAATCAGATGTTTCCATGTGGTGCAAGCTAGTCGCTTTTATGTAGAAAACTAGGGTAAAGTTCATATTTTAAAATATTAATGAGAAGATTAAAACACAAATTATTAAGTCAAATGTAAACAAGTAGAAATGAGATAAAATAATATATGTGCAACAAAATTAAGATTAATCAATAGTTCAAACTATGATGATATGCAAATTCAAAAATTTCAACTGAATCTACACGGGAGGGGAAATTTCATTTTAATGGTTAAGTGGTCAAATATTTTTAGAAATAGAAAGTGTAATATAACATTGGAAAGGTCTCGAGATAAGGATTCGATTTTTGGAATCCATTTGAGTGAAAAAACAAGTTTTTTAAACAGAATAATTGTAGATCAAAGACAGTTACATAGAACAAATAAAATCAGATTTTAGTGAGGGAAGAAGAGAAGATAGTTGTAGAGAGGTTATGAAGGGAGGACAAGTGTTGAAATCAGGAGCAACATGAGGGTTTTTCCTTCTATATATTATTTTTTATTCATTGTACATAGGTTCCAATTTCTTGATCTCCACAGAGATCTTCAATTGTGCTTGACTCCATGAGGTTCCATTTTTCTTTGTTCCAAAGGGATATAGCTGACAGATTGTATTAGATTGTAAGGAGAATATAATAGATGTTTCCATATCTTTTTCATATTATTGAAGTGGTAAGTGTTGTAGATCAGATTGATACATAAGAAATATTCATCATACATAGTACAATTTTTCTCATCTTCAAGTCTCTCCTTGGTGTCTATCTTTTGAATTTTCAAATTCAATGCATAGATTTTATCTATGTATATGTTATTAGTCTTGAGTTCTGATATAGGATTAGATTAAATGATGCTATGTATGTGACTTAAGTTCACTTGATTGTCTACAAGAGGGTCTTATAAGTAGTGTTTGGTCGGATATCATTTGTATTTATGGCTTTGAGTCTTTGACAACATTTTTTTTTATGTATTCTCTTCCTGAACTAGAAGTATTACCCAATGGATAAGGCATTGATCATAAATCAACACATGGGTGATACCACAATAGTGGGTTACACTTTTTTGCCTAAACGGACATTGAACTCTACATTTTGAGAAAAACTTTCACATTCAGATGCATATTGTCGTTAAACTGTTTGAAATCGGAAGACGAAGTA
>MU223187.1:1558549-1588258 GCA_018584345.1 Thuja plicata | reverse complement strand
ATATATACACATATACATGCATATATACACATATATACACATATACATGGATATATACACATATTTACAAACAATATATATTAAAAAACATTAAAATACATATATACAAACAATATATATTATAAAACAATAAAATATGGAAATTAGAAACGTGAAAAACCTGATTTATTGACGTTTGATGAAACGGAAGCCAGCAGCCACTGTCACTTTCAACCCAGCCGAAACAGTCACAATGACTGTTTCGGCGGATTTATTCCACTAAAGTAAACCTAGTTACTTTCGATCGAAAGTAACTAGGTTACTTTCGATCGAAAGTACCTAGTTTAGGTACTTTTGATCAAAAGTACCTAGTTTAGGTACTTTCGATCGAAAGTTAGTCTATTTCGATCGAAAGTATTTAGCATTTTTGATCGAAACAAATAAAGTTGTTTTAGTGGGTCACATTTTTCGGGATGAATTCCTTCCTCTCGAAAAGTGTAACCCACTATTGTGGTATCACCCACATTCCTTGTTAATACATGTCATATCGGTCTTGACTATGTTCTGCAACTTAAATATAAACTTCAATATATCCTATGTTTTATGTGGTTGTTATGTTCTACCAATCTCATGCTCCACTTCATGGTCAACATTCAATAGGTGATTAGTCAGTTACCTAGTATCTCCCGATTGTGTTGAGCCTGTATCAGACTTATACCTAATTGATTTCATATAGAATTTTTTAAGGCGTTAAAGGGTGCCCCCTTGGTTTTGCAGAACCTAAAGCATAGAAGGATGGATTTGCATCCTTGTTAGTTGGTCCTTTTCATTCTATTATGAAATAATTGGAATTGGCTTCTCTTAAATATCTATTGCAAAGTGAAAAGGTTGTTGTCATTATAGTTGCAGCATAAAAACCACCAAAAAAATGATGACTCTACTAGGGAGAAAGAAGTAAAATTCTTGTGAAAATTTCAAAGCATCTCTGAAGATATACTATTCATATCATTTGACCCATCTAAGTCACCAACAAAATGGTGAGTCTTCGGGGAATGAGATACAAAAGTATTGAAAAACCTTCCAAAGAGTCTCTGGTGTTATATTTTCATAAATAATGTAGGTTATCAAGTTGAGCTAGAATCCTGGCCTGCTTATTATAAATCCAATGGTTGCTTCAATATCTATTTGAGGATAGAGTTATCAATGTTTGTTAATCTAAAATTTTTTCAGATCATAGATAATCAACCTGGTTGATATTTTTGACAAAATATGTGTATGTCTTCTTTATAAAAAGTGTGTCAAATCCCATTGATTTATTGAAAGTCTTCTATCTTTGTGTAAATCCAGACTTGTCTGTGTTCTACTAATGTTTTATAAATTCTAAGAGTAGTGAGTGGCAACTCTGTAATATCTCTTGACCAGTGTGCATTTAAGGGAAATAAATTTGTTGATTAGTTGGAATTACTTGCAACAAGGATTTAGAAGATGTTTAAAGATTTAGTAGTTGAATGACCAAATCAGAAAGAAATAAAAGAATAATAGTAGCAAAAGAATTTGCCCAGGTATTCCTCAAAGTTTTGTGAGATAGTTGGGTTCCTTACTAGGTGAAGAAGTCACTAGAAGAAGGAAAATAGATCTGAATTTTTTGTCATACTTCTTGTTTTACAAAATTCAGTCATCAAAATAAGAAGTATCTTGTTATGTGAAAAAAAACATTACATAGTTGGATAAAACTTTTGAGAAATGAGAAGATGCATTGTTAATAAATAGTGCAATGGATTGTCCCATGTTAATGGATCAAGATATTCTACCTAGATCTGAAACTTATCCAACATATCTTGAATAAATTCAAAAATATTTTGCACTATTTAATCAAAGAATCCAAGAGGAAGTCGTAGTGTTCTTAAGAAGACATGTAGGAGAGAGGAAAGAAGAATCAACACTTTTGTTTTATGAAATTTTTTCCAATGCATATGATGAGCTTTCAAAAAATGTTGAACTTCAAGAGTGTACATATCTTCATTTCTTCTTAGACCTTTGTATGCCTAAATCAGTAAATTGGTCAACATCACATAGAGAGAAAGGCATTGAGCATGTTAAAAATTTGATAGATTTGATTGAAGAGTCTGAATCCGAAAGTACTAATAATGTTGAATCTAGTTGTGCTAACAATGCTGATTATAATGTTGATAGTGAAATAAGAGAATATCAATATGTTGAGGATGAATCTCTAGTTTCATATGATTCTGTTGGATTTATGGATTTGTTTTCTTATCAACATAATAATGCAAATTTCTTGTCTCATTTTAAGGAAGATTTTGGTGGAAAACAAGAGGATGACTATGATGCAGATGAGAGTTTTTGTGATGATTACTTTTTGCAAGGAGACATGATCCAAGAGGTTCCAATCCCTTTTCCCAATAAGGAAGATATTTAAAGCACTAAGAATGAGGTTAAAGGAAATAAAAATAAAGTCCAATGTTCATTGAGCAATGAAAAATTTAAGAACTCTTAGCTACTAATTTTCAGAGGTATGCACCTAATCTAGACTCTACTTTACAGTACCTGGTTGATATTTTCTTTGATAATGATGACATGCTAATAGGTGTGAAGTGTGAAACATACACTGATTTTCTTTTTCCTACTTTTGAGGCAAACAATGTGCAAGATGGAAGTGCATATGATTGTGAGAAATCAGATTATGTCAAGAATGATTAATATGATGACTCATATGCTAGCATGGGTTCAGATTCGGATGAGATTAGTGTAAATGGTTCTTGTATAGATCATGATGCTGAATAAAGTGATAAATTTGAATGTGTTTTCTCAGATTTACAAGTAATTAATGAGTCAATACTTGATGATACATTTTTAGATTTGGAGGATGCGGATAAAAATTATTATCAACAAGATGTCTCCAATATTGGGCAATCAATTTTTTATTTGGATAGTTTTCAAGTTTCTGTTATGACTGAGATTCATTCTTTTGTACAACCTAATATCCAAACTATGTTTGGTTCTAGCCATCGGATTGAATTACAATGTTTTTCTTCTCAGTTGGTTAATGGTTGTAAAGAATGTAACAACTTTGTGTTACATAGTGATCATCACTATCAACACCTTGGTATTTTCAAGGCACATAATAACAGTGAGAATGCTGATTTTTCTTTATATGCTTTGCTAATAAGAAATTGCAGCATGATTGATGAGGGATATGACAGTGATGATTTTAGTTTACCTTTGATCCATGGAAATGAGAATCAAGTATTTGATATGGGTAAGTCATGATTACATTTTTGTGCTTTTGGGCCATTTGTAAATAATGTGCATGTTGTATAGTTGCTTTCCTTTTAGTTGTGTGCACGGTGTTTTGAGTTTTCAATAAGGAACCAAATTTTTGGAGGTCAAGAGAAGAAGTCTGATTTTGTGATTGGTCTGCTCCATCAAGAGATTGTAGATCCTCTACATTCCCGCAAGGGGCATCTGTCCCAAGATAGAGCCACTTCTAGTACTCTCAAATTTTGGAGAAATTCGGAGTGATCAATTAAAAATTTTCTCTAAGGCAAGGTAAGCACCCCTAAATGACTTTTTGAAGAGGCCTACATGGAGTGCAAGTAAAAAGAGCCCTCATGATTGTTATGTGAAACCACTTGGGGAACATGTGTACCACCTATCATGGAGTAAATATAGTGGGTTACAGCTTTCATATTTCTGATTTGATATGTTTTGAACATAACCATTTGGAGGTGTTTACCTAAATCTTCATTTTGCACATTTCTTGATTTTATCAAATGACCTACTTTGCAGGCTTGTATTGTTGTTCGGGTTAAGAATAATGAAAAAATAATTATTCCAAGGTTTTTTAGGCATGAGAGAGAATATCCATTTCCATTTTAAGATCCCTATGAGTGCAAATGATAAGTTTTCCAAAGAATTTCTATTTGCAAATTATTCTAGCTCGCTGAGTGTAATTTGCAAAATCACTGAATGCCATACTTTTTTCTCAGTTGAACTTCATGGATAATTTAATGCTCTCCTTTATTGTAATCATGAAAATTTCTCCCCATGAATATTTTCATACATGTGCCAATCCATCTCATCAGTTTTCTCAACGAATTCCAACTCATATTTAGGCAGGGTCACTGGGTTTGAATTCAGAAAGATGGTAAAAGGCTGACTTGGGAGAGCAGTGTTGGATGAATTGTTAGCTATAAAAGAAAACTAAATATAACCTTTTTTTATCTATGTGAAAATGAATCTATATACAAGGTTTCAGACCACAAGGGTCTCCTTTCATGGTTTTGTGAAGTCAAATCTAAATGTGTTTTATGTAGATTGACAGTGGTGGACAATTGATTTCATAGGACAAGTACTTTTAGAGGGTTGTAACATTCTATTAAATGGAGGTTTTGGGATTCCATTTGTGGATTTATACTCTCTGTGTGTAAATTTACTCCCACATGAAGTGACAAGGCCTCCAGACATAATTTACTATCTTTAGAAGGGTTAATCCAAATCCAGCTTATTCAGTTGTCAATTCTCAGGTGTATAATAATAACAAAGTGGTCAAATTTCAACATAAGTATCACTCAGAGATGAAGGTATTTTTCAAATCTGATTGGCTTTTGTATTCACATGTTAGAAGTGAGTACATGTTCTGGATGACATATTTCTAGGATATTTCCTAGTCAGTTTTTAAGGCCAGTTCCATAGGCTAGTTGTTTTTTATGAGATCAATTTGTAGAGAAAAATTATAACTAACAAATTTTAAAGATTAAATTATCTCCTCTTTTGCATCATCGAGGAATTCTTTTTTTTCAAGATGAATATTTATATGCCAGCCTATATTCTCATCAAGTGTAATGATTCAATTGTGTATTTTGGTTAGTTTTTAAAGGCGGTCGCAGGAGCTATTTACTCAATCCGAGAACTTATCAAGATGGATTGAATTTTAACTTTCAATAGTGGCAGTTTCACCCTTCCATGTTTGTAGGATAGACACAAAATAGATGTGAAAAGGTTTAAGAATTTTTCAAGCTAATGCATATTGGTTGGTGCAAAGACAAATTCTCCAACCTTTTAAAACTTTCAATCTAATGCATATTGCAGAGTGTTGCACGTGGTCTAAGGGATGAAGATGTGTTAAAATCTTGCAAGAAAAGGTGAATGGAAGATGAACAAATCCTACACATTATTCCACAAAGGTAGGACATTAAATTGATAGAATGTGCATTGTTTATTAAAATGCATGGTGGATATTGAAGATAGTGTTTTTAAACTTTCATACAAATACAAGTGGAAGGTGTAATGCCAATTCCCATAATATTTACCAGCAATCCTCCCTTGCCCCCACTATTAGAAGAGGGGCTTTAAAAAAAAATTCCAGGAGGTGCCATTGGTAGGTGTTTTAAATTAGTTTAATTAAAAATTTCAAGAAGTTGCAATTAGAAATCTTAATGCCATATTGGAACAAACTTTCCAGCACATGAGGGAGAGGAGAAGCCTACACAAGGGAGTTTGTGAGGAGTGTTGTGCATTCTCTCAAGGCTTCTCCAAACACTTTGGAAGGTATATAAGGTTGGAGGATTGCGCGTGGGTATCAAGAGAAGGTTGTGCAAGACTTAAGGCAGTTGCACATGATGAAGTGAAATGAGGATGTGCATGGGTTTTCAAAGAGATTGTGTAGGTTAGGGGAGATAATGTTGCACGAAGGTTGTAAGAATGAAATTAAAAACTCTAAGTAAATGCCTTGGTAGACATAAACCAAAGGCTACACATAGTATGGAAATAAAAGACATGCACATGGGTTTTAAAAGGGGAGAAACATGTTTTTAATTTTTTTTAAGAATCTTCCATGCAAATTGTCATTTGGTAGATGTAAATGCTCTCTATGGCTATGCATTGTGATGTAGAAAATGTTGCGTTATAGAAAAAAGGGTTTAAAAGATTTTCAATGAAATAAAAATATCCCACATTGATTGGAAATGGGGCTCGCAAATTGTTTATAGGGTAAAGAGCACACATAGCATTGTGAAGAAAGGGCTAGAAGCTCTTGGAGGCTACAAGAGCTTGGGGAAATGTTGGTGGTAACTATATTTTGGTGCAGATCTATGTGTTTGTTTAAAAAATTTCAAAACAAATATCCCAGATGCACCAGGAAATTAAGTATCCAGTGGTTATATAGTAAAGTGTTTCCATAGAGATATGAAGTAAAGAGTTGTAGAGCTCTTAGCGACAATTCCCAGTGGAACTTTGTGCTAACTACTAGAAGCCAAATTTTGGATCCATAAGAGTAGAAAAGTTTTAATAACATACAAAGGATTAATCCCAAATTGGTGGTGGGATGTAAATTGATAGTGTTTATAAGAAAAAACACATAGCATCTAATATGAAGAAGAGTGGGAGTCTCTAGATAACGTGCTTGGGCAGAGCTTCTTGGTGACCGTACCCTGCCCGTGGATGACCTTGGAAGAAATGAAACTAGTTTTGGTTGGGCTCACAGAGATGACATGGAAGGTGACATGTAAGAGGAAGTAGTAGATCATTCACACATTGTTCATCCCTAAAGTTTTGTTGATGATTAGTGACCTACACTTAGTCATTTACTTAGGAAGTTTTAGTTGGTTATCACTGTGGCCAAGCTAAAACTATTCTGGGTCGAGCAACATTGCCGAGTAGGAATACAGGTTGTCAAGTTACATCATGCTGAGCTGGGTAGAATATTAAGTGTTGAGAAAAAAAGATATTAAGTATTGAGTGACAAAGATGTTAAGTGCTGAGCAGAATAGTTTTTACATATATGTCAGGATTGATTCAAACTTTGAGGTGAAATATTTAGTCTAACTTGTATGAGATTTGGGCCGACATATGTAGGCATTTAATATTTATCTACTAGGTTATTTACATATTTAATTGTTTTATACTATGCATGGCATGGAGCCAATTAGGAAAGTAGAATGCATTGGAGGCATAAATATTAGATCTTGATCATTGATCTAGATCTTGCTAATAGATCTGTAAAGACATATAAGATTGCTTATAACCCTAGTAAGAGATATACAGAGAGAAGGGTTGTGTTCATGAAAGATGAATAGTGAGTTATTTTGAGAAGAAGCCTAGATCAAGCAGAAAGAAAAAGTAGTGAAGGGCGGAGTAAAGACATCAGATTGTGAGATCACAGAAGGTATTGGAAAGAGAAGATTCATCATCAGCACTTGAGTACATAATGAATAATCACTACTTGAAACATTCTAACAAGTGTATCAAGAGAAATATCTTAACATAGTGGTTCTAACAGACCTAATTTAAATCTCTTAGCCGAGTGCATACTTTACTGTAAGTTGAAATCCTTTCACAAGGTAGATTGTAATGATCTTTAGTTCTTAACGGAACATACCTTTAACCAGGTAGATTGCATTTTTTAATCAAACTCTTGTCGCCCTATCAGGCACACTTTATTGCTCCAGTAGTGAAGATTTTGTGGGTGTCATCCCCACCCCTGTTTTACCTATTTGGGTTTCTGGGTTACCAAAATTTTGTGTTATAAGTTATACATTTCATATTGTTGATGCTATCTGATGTTAGGTTAAAATCATATATGTATGAATGTGGATCAATTTTTTTTAAGTTATGAAGTTTTAAGATATGATTCACCCCCCCTCTAAGTATCTTGCTTTCCCATTATTGTACTTCCAACACACATCTCAAGGAACATAAGATCAATGGTAGGTGCAATACCTTAGTTGAATGATGATCACGATCATCTCATTGAGGGATCACGCTAGCACGACACGTGGTGGGGCCAAAAAAAGGGTAGACCTAGGTGGAAGTGATATGGCGGGTGTGTAGGAAGGGCATCTAAGATTTGTATGGATCCCAAGGTAGTATAATCAACAACTGGCACAATGCCTTGAAGGGAAGATGATAGAGATCATCTAATTGAGGGATTAAACCTAGCTGACACATGGTCATAGGACAGGTGGCAGGCTCAGCTAGAATAAGATGATGCAGGCACCTAGGTGGACTTATGGACCAATTAGATGTTGACATGTGTTGCAATTTGGTTGTTTCTGTACATAAATTAGGGTAAAGTGCAAATTTTAAAAGATTAATGAAATGATTCAAACATAGACTATTAAATCAAATGGAAAAAGGAGAAATGAGATAAAGTAATATATGTGCAACAAAATTTAAACTAATCAATAGTTCAAACTATGATGATATACAAATTCAAAAATTTCAACTGAATGTGCACGGGAGGGGAAATTTTGTTTTAATGGTTAAGTGGTCAAAACTTTTTACAAATAGAAAGTGTAATATATCGTTGGAAAGGTCTCATGATAATGATTTGATTTTTGGAATCCATTTGAGTGCAAAATCAAGTTTTTTAAACGAAATAATTGCAGATCAAAGACAATTACAAAGAAAAAATCAAATCAGATTTTAGTGAGGGAAGAAGAGAAGATAGTTGCAGAGAGGTTATGAAGGGAGGAAAAGTGTTGAAATCGGGAGCAACATGAGTGTTTTTCCTTCTATATATTATTTTTTATTCATTGTATAGAGGTTCCAATTTCTTGATCTCCATAGAGAGCTTCAATTGTGCTTGGCTCCAGGTGGTTCCATTTTTCTTGCTTCCTGTTACCCAAATTTTCCCATTTATGAAGTTTTTGGCTACAGGTGGAATAAATGAGGCTCCCATGAGGGTTGAGCCCAGCCTGTGATGTTCACCTTAGTTTCTAATTGTGGTTGTGTTTTATAGTCTCTTCAGTTCCTGCTTTTCCCCTACCCATGCAAATAATCTATGTGTTAAAAGACCTATATATTTGATAAAACCCTAGTTACCCGAAATCTATTCTAAATCATTATTACCTTTTGGGTTACTTGAGTTCTCCAAAATTCCCATGTGCACATTCATACCTTGCATACGTCTCTAAGTCACGCGATAAAAATAGAAAATCCCAAATCATCTGGTGACCCCAACTCTCGCTAGTCTCATGATATCGTGATAGAAAAGCATATTCCATTTTGATCAGGAGACATAGCGATGATCGTTGGATCGAATGATGATTGGAATGGACTCAGGTAATCTCTTAATGCAAACTAGAGTTGGAAAAAGACATGTAGATCATATGACTCAATATGATGAAGGGTGCTCCCCTTAATGCCACAAACACATAACAGAAATAGAGAAGCAACAACAATTTGCAAGAATAGAAAATGGGCTTCTTATTATCTCCACAAATGTGGAATTACAAACTTTCAGAATTACAATATGCAAAGCCACATGGGCATTCCCCTTACAATATTCTGTAGGACAAAGCCTCGAATTATTACCCAGAACTACCCAGAACTGCCCTAGACAACACTACGGAGCTTCTTTATATAGGCAGTTTCCACCGCCTGAGAAGGTTCCAAAAATTTAGCCATTAAGGCTGACTACCCTTAGCATTTAATTATTTTTCACTTTTATTACAAAAGGGTCGGCTTTAAATATTTAAAAAATATGAGATTAGGTAGCCCAACTTCTGGAAGCCATAACTTTTGAACCGTAGCTCCGTTTGGCTGTTATAACCACTTTTCGGAAATGGGAGATCGCGATCTACAATGCCTAACTTGCGAAGCACCAGTCAGCCGGGGGTTCGAACTCGATCTGGAGCCTCTAAGGTCTTGGAAATTGAGCTCAAAGATTTTGCACCCTAAAATCTCAACAGTAAATCCTTAATAACTTCGCCAATACAGATGATCTGGTAATGAAATTCAACTGGCATTCTTATGTGACTAAGATGAACCTTCACCTAGAAAATTAGAACATTCTGAGTTCAAACGACCAACTTACTAAAATTAGTAAGTTTCCAAAAATAGAAGCTTTGTACAAAATAGCCCTTATTGAATACAAAAACACATATTTTTGGGTGATGCAAGATTGCCCTTAGACCCAGGATGCTCCTGCATCACAATATAATTCCTGCATATGGGTGTGACTTAAGTTCAAAGATGGGTTAAGTTAACACCTTTTTGGTCGGGTGGTCTCGTAATCAAAAGGAATATTCAATCAAGCAACAGAGACTTGGCAATTTCCACCCATTTTAAAGGAGGTTTAACGCTTGTCATGTGATCTTGTGATAAAGCTAGGGTTAGTGGGAAAGGCTAGGAGACTTAGCGGCAAAGAGAAAGTGTTAACTCGAGGTTATGAGGCATTGCCTGGGTAAATAAAATGATCTAGTGGCTGCATTTTAAAATATAAAAGGATTGAAATCTCCACCATCAATGCAAAAATTTGTGCCACCTGCAATGGTTAGAATTTAAATATTCAAAGGAAATTCAAATATCTAATCTCAGAAGTTATTGCAGAACCATCTTGCAGGGAGGTAGAAGTTATTCCATAAAAGAAAAATTGATGATGGTAAGAAGATTTCAGAAGTTATATCAGATCGATCAAGGATATTTATAAAATGCATTTATGATTGAAATTGACAATGTTAGGGTTTTTGAGAAATCCTTTTGTAATCAATTGTAACCCTAATAAGATCAAATTGACTCCAAGCCTACGTGGTAGGGAGTATATATATCAGTTTTGAGAGCTTTTAGAGCTCAGAGTTTTCCTGACTAGGAAATTATCCGTGGCATTCTTTCTACCCTCTGATTTCTTTAGTTTGTAATCTTTCATTAATGGTTAGATATTGCAGAGGATTTTTGTGACATCTTTTCTATCCCTAGGCTTCCTTGTCTGAATCTCTCTTACTAATACATCAGAGAGGAGACCCTGGCCTTCTCATTCTAGAGGAAGAGGAAGACCCCTAACTAAGGAACTACAAGAAGATTCAACTCCACCCTTAAATACAACTCGCATAGTTGCCGCTCAACAAGTCACAACTCCTGCAATGGCGAGGTAGTTTTCTTTTGCCCCCTTCAATCAAGGAAGCCCCTTGAAATTTTCTCAACATCATGATGTACCTCTGGTAGTGCTTAAAATTCTACCTGATTTCACTAGTGAAGGGCAAACAACAACTTTAAGAGATGTAACTTCTATCTGTAGTATACATAACATCCAGAAGAAGATGTGGCTACCAATTCATTACCAGCCTCTTTTAAAGGTAAGGCCTTAGAATGGTTTAGAACTCTTACTATCACTTCCATTAATTCATGGGATAGATTAGGAGATGCATTAAGTAAATACTTTGATGGTAATAAGATAACTTATCTCTGGTAGAGCAACATACAACCATTAAAAGAGCCCCTCAGGAAACAATGACAGACTTCAATAGAAGATTTCTTAAGACATGGAATAGAATTCCTACCTCAGTAAGACCTTTAGTTGATCATGCCTTCCTATATTTCTTAAGAAGTCAAAATAGAAATATTTTTGTCATGATTAAATCTATGGGAGGTACTTTATTACCTCAAGCTTTTGACATTGTTGTCAAGGCAGAGAACTGTCTAATACAAGCTGGCATGATAGCTCCAAAGCCACCTATGCCCATATTCCCTAACATACAACCAAGCATGCCTTTGCAAATAACTCCAATTCCTCCAATACCCACTATTGTAACACCTCAAGAAAGTACCAGTCATGGGGAAGTAAGGGAAGACCCTTCCCAGGAACTATTAGAATTAAGAAGTAATCAACAAGAGATGAAGAAATTAATGCAAACCATGAGTAACAAGCTGATTAGCATTAAGAAATAAGGATAGGGGAGTACACCCCCTCTTCAGCAGCAAAATCAGAGTCCCAATCAACAATATCAAAATCAGGGACAATCCTATCAAAAAAATAGACCCCAGTTTTAAGGAGGTTATCAAGGGCAAAGGAAAAACTACAATCAGAGACCATCTCAGAATTATAATCCTACCCCCCTCAATTCTACAAATCCAGTTAGGAATGTATTCCCAAGTCAGAATAACCTTGCTGTAGAGATGGAGAGGTGTTACCCTTGCAACCAATCCCATAACCAGAAGACATGCTTTAATGGGAGGGTACACCAAGCACTGATGGTTCAAAGTGCCTGACTTACCCAATCAGAAGCTTCTCCCAATGAACCACCTCCTCACTAGGAGGCAAAACATGATGAAACTACTCTTTTTAATTGGGAGCAATAAGATTTCAATGGAGTAAATGGTGAATCCACCATTGCTGCCAATACCTGATCTAAAAGAAGAGCTCAAGACATGGAACAAATAGGAGATAAGGCTTCTACATCTGTATAATTTTCATAACCCTTTGCTCCTATCATGTTGAAGAAGGCCCCCACCATTCCAGTTAAAGAAAATTGACCTTCTAAGGAGGTTGAGCCTACCATAGCAAAGATACACCAAAGAGTACACATAGTTGTACCCTTCAACATAGTGGATAATATGAAGAAAATATATATCACTATGTCTATGTGGGACTCTTTGGCTATTCCAGGACAACCTGAAATATTGAAGAAAGCAATGACCAAACAGAAGATTCCTTAGCTGCCTACAATAAAAGAGGTTGTTAAGCTAATATTGGTTAACACTGATCATAAGGAGGAGGTTTCAAGTGGCAACTTCAGGGCTAATACCATGCAAGGTAGGAACTCAAAACCACCCCCTTTTTATGTATCTTTAATTATTGGAAAATCTCTGGTACATAATTTCATGGTATATAGTGGGGCTACTAGCACTGTTATGCCTAAGAAGGTAGCTAACCAAGTAGGTTTGAAGTATGAGCCTTTCCAAAAGAAAGTTACGCAACTTGATGGTTCTTCAGTGAACACGATAGGTCTAGCTAAAGAAACTAGTCTACTCCTCCATGCAAGCCCCAATTTCTCTATCCTGCTTAACATATACATAATAGACCTCCCTGCTCTATTTTCCATATGCTTGTCGAGGGAATTTACAGCCAAAATAGGGGGGTATCTTTCCTTTGATTGGTCACACATGCTTTTTCATACAAGGTGTGGGACTAAAGTCACTATCAAGTTGGACTCATTGGTAGCACACCATGTAGAACCCTATGTGTCCAATGTACTTAATTCAAGTTTTGTCGCACTTCATGATGATGGCTTCCCAATCATCAAGGAAAAAACCACCAAGCTAGAAGGTATCCCAGACATCTATTTAGATGACTTAGAGCCTTAGAGACCCTTTGAGGCCCAGGCCAATGTTATTTGGGATGTTGGTTTGGGGTCTTATTTGATTCAAGAAGAGGGTTGCATAGATCCAAATCTCTCCAAGGGAAACAAAGGTTTAGAAGATCAATGCGGCCAAGTTTGGGAGCTATACTTTGATGGTGCTAGAAGAAAACATGGTTCTGGTGGTGGTGCAATGCCAGTTTATCCAAAAGGGGAGAAGTATTATGCTTCCTTTAGGTTCATTTTCTACTGCACTAGTAACACTGCTAAATATGAGAGCCTATTGATTGGGTTGGAATGGTCTAAAAAGAGAGGGATCAGAACCCTAAAGGTATATGGTGATAGCGTTTTCAGCCAAGTAAGAGGGATATGTGTGACTAAAATTGATATAATGAGAGCATAGAAGCATCAAATTTGGGATACAATTGAAGATCTCCCTGCTTTTAATATTGTCACAATCCCTAGAAAATTGAATCAGAATGCGGATAGATTAGCTGATGTTGGATCTCAATATGATATCCCTACAAGTGTTTCAAAAGAGAGGGATCAACAACATATCAAGGTGATTATCGTACCTTCTATTCCTAATAACAATATCAATTGGAAAGTGTTTGACAGTGAGGAACAAATTCTATAGTTCTTATTTGAAGAGGATGTTTTCTTAGAACATAACCAAGATAGATTATTGCAGAACTATGGTTATCAAGTGATACAACTAAGATCTAATAAAATGCGTAAAGAGCTTGTCACCCTGGAGTTTATCTTCAATAGAGATGACCAAGCATAGAAAAGAAAAGTTAGCCTAGTAGTCTAGAAAGAACATTGTAATGAATTAAGGTTAGAACCAGGTAAAAGTTTACAATTTGGGAAGGTAAATACTAATTCAGAAGAATAGGCTTACACCCGATTATTTCAAGAATTTAGTGACATCTTTGCATGGAAATATTAGGATCTAAAAGGTTTTGACCCTACCCTTGCTCAACATACCATTGAATTGGAACCCAATGCCAAACAAGTGAGGCAGAAGCAAAGGCTTGTAAATCCTAAGTTAGAACCACTCATGCATAAAAAAGTCCTCAAATTAATAGAGTGCGGTATCATCTACCCCATCAAGCACACTAGATGGGTCTCCAACGTCATTCTTATCAGGAAGAAGAATGGTGAGTTAAGGCTATGTGTCAACTTCCAAGACCTTAACAAAGCATCCTTGAAGGATCATCATCCATTACCCTCTATGGAGAAAATCCTACAATGTGTCTCTAGATCTGAGAGATTTTCATTATTGGATGGCTATTCAAGATAGAATCACATCCTGGTTCATGAAGAAGATCAATAGAAGACTGCGTTTACAACCAAATGGGGGACCATGGCTTATCAAAAGATGCCCTTTAGTTTGTCTAATGTAGGTGCTACTTTTCAAAAGGAAATGGATATGGCCTTTAAAAGCCTCATGTACAAATTTGTACTGGTCTATTTAGATGACATAATTGTTTATTCTAAACATGCAATGGACCATATAAAACATCCGAGGAAAATATTTGAAAGGTGTAGAGAATTTGGGATATTTCTCAATCCAAAGAAATGTGTGTTTGCAGTCCATGAAGGAAAACTATTGAGATATATAGTATCCAAAAAGGGGATTACAATAGACCTTGAAAGGATTGCAGCTATCCTAGAGCTACCCTTACAACATCACAAGAGAAGTCTTCAATCTTTCATAGGGAGGATTAACTTTGTCAGAATTTTCTTGCCCAATATTGAAGAATACATCTTTATGTTGGATCAAGGAAGGGAAGGCAAGTTTTCAAAGCATTAAAGAGTCCTTGATAGAATCCTCTGCCCTGTTGAACCCAAACTTCAATAAGGATTTTATCCTTTATGCTTATGGAGGATCAGATGCTATTTCTGCCATATTGACCCAAGAAAATGTTGAAGGATTGGAACAACCTATTGCCTTCTTTAGAAAAGGTTTAGAGGAATACAAACAAAGATATTCTTTTGTGGAGAAACATGTACTCGCTATAGTGAGGAGCCTTAAGAAATTCAGATATATGTTAACCCACAATAAGGTACAATTGAAAGTAACCCATCCTAGTGTCAAGGAATTCTTGCTTTCTAGGGACTTGAATGAAAAAAGAGTTGGTTGGATTACTAAGGTCATGGAATATGACATTAATATCCAAGTCACCAAGTTAGTAAGAGGAAGAGGTCTTTGTGAGCATCTAACAGGGGATGAGATTTCAAAGGGATCAGAGAAAATAGATGCATCCCTAATCATCCATTCAACAGAAGATCATGCTAAGGTAGCGGGTTGGTTGCCTAACATTATCCATTATCTAAAAATAGGGGAATTCCATATGGATCCAAATATAGAAAAAAGAAGGTATTATAGGTTACAATTTGTTTCTTTTGTGCTAATAGATGACATTCTTTTTAGAAAGGATCACAATGGTGTCCTTTTAAGATGCATAGGTTCAGAGAAGATAGCAGATGTCCTATTTGAGTTTCATGATTGACCTTCTGGAGGTCACTTTTCTCCTAGGACTACTACTTTTAAGATCATGAGGGTTGGATACTATTGGCCATCCATCTTCAAGGATAGCCATGATCACGCAAGGAAATGCATCAAATGTATCATGTTTACGGGAAAAGAAAAACTTGCATCTTTGCCGCTTCAACCCATCAGAGTAGAGAAACCTTTCATAAGATGCGGCATAAATTTCACTAGCATGATCAATCCTCCATCAAGTGCAGGTCATAAATGGGTGATTACTACAATAGATTATTTCACTAGATGGACGGAGGCGGTGGCATTAAAGGAAGCAAATGAGAATGTTGTGCTAAGCTTTTATGATGACATAATTAACAGATTTGGTGTCCCTGATTCCATTATTTCAGATAATGAAATGGCATTTACAGTTATGAGAGTGACTAAATGGGCATTCAAACATGGTGTTTACTTGAACACAAGTTCGAACTACTACCCTCGGGGTAATGGTTTGGCAGAATCAACGAACAAGAACTTGATTAGGATAATCAAGAAAACCCTACAAGACAACCAAAGGGATTGGAACACCAAGCTAATGTCTGCATTGTGGTTAGATAGAATTACCCCAAAGAAGATCATTGGGAATTCTCCCTACATGATAGTGTATGGAATGGAGGTTAAGTTGTCCATTTTAACTAAATTTCCAGCTCTGGACTTAGCTACTCAGTATGTCTTGTTTGAAGAAGGAGATTCTTTACAAATTAGATATGCTCAGATTATGAAATTAGAGGAACACAGAGATAAGTCCATGAAGGATATGGAATTCCAACAGATGCAGACAAAGAAAGCTTTGACATGAGAGCTAGGACTAGGAGTTTTAAGATTGGAGATATAGTCCTCAAATGGGATGAATTCAAATCAAATCCTCATAGACATAGTAAATTGTACTCCTTCTGGGGAGGTCCATTCATCATCACAGAGTGAAAAGAACATAATTCTTTCTAGCTATCAAATCTTCAAGAATTTCCCTTGACCATTTTGGTAAATGGATTCCATTTGAAGCCTTGTTTCGACGTTTGTCCTTCTTTGTAAATTGTAGATGTTTTCCCCGCTTTCTGTTCCTGCTTTGTAGATTAATTTCTTATTTTCCTCAAAAGTGCTCATGCATAGTTAGTTGTTTTCCCTTCTGGTTTCAATCTACTTCCAGGTTTCTATTTGATCAAATAATGATTCTATTCCAAATGGATATCAAAGGCTACTGGTTCTCAATGTCTAGCATGCAGACATCGCACAGAAATCGCCAAGAATGTTACCCAAATTTTCCCATTTATGAATATTTTGGCTATAGGTGGAGTAAAATGAGGCTCCCATGAGGATTGAGCCCAACCTATGATGTTGACCTTAGTTTCTAATCATGGTTGTGTTTTATAGTCTCTTTAGTTCCTGCTTTGCCCTTGCCCATGCAAATAATCTAAGTGTTAAAAGACCTATATATTTGATAAAACCCTTTTTATCTGAAATCTTTTCTAAATCCTTATTACCTTTTGGGAAACTTGAGTTCTCCAAAATTCCCATGTGTGCATTCATACCTTGCATAATTCTCTAATTCACGTGATAAAAAACAAAAAATCCGAAATCATCTGGCGACCCCAACTCTTGCTAGTCTCATGATCTCATGATAGAAAAGCATATTCCATTTTGATCAGGAGACTCAGTGATGATCATTGGATTGGATGATTTTCAGAAGGGAGTTGGGTAATCTCTTAATGCAAACTGGAGTTGGAAAAAGACCTGGAGATTGCGTGAATTAGTATAATTCATGCATATAGGTGTGAATTATGTTCGGAGATGGGTTAAGTTAACAGCTTTTCAGTCGGGTGGTCTCGTAATCAAAAGGAATATTCAATCAAGTAACAAAGACTTGGTGACTACCACCCAGTTCAAAGGAGGTTTAATTCTTGTCACATGATCTTGTGATAAAGCTCGAGTTAGCAGGAAGGTTGGGAGACTTAGCGGCAAAGAGAAAGTGTTAACCCAAGGTTATGAGGCATTGCATGGGTAAATAAAATGATTGAGTGGTTGTATTTTAAAATATAAAAGGATTGAAATCTCCACCATCAATGAAAAAATCCATGCCACCTGTGACCTTTATAATTTAAATATTCAAAGTAAATTCAAATAGTTGATCTCAGAATTTATTGCAAAAACCAGCTTGCAGGGAGGTAGATAGATTGGCTGACTTTGTAGAAGCAAAATTGATGATGGTAAGAAGATTTCAGAAGTTATATGAGATCGATCAAGGATATTTTTAGAATGCATTTATGATTGAAATTGACAGTATTAGGGTTTCTGAGAAATCCTTTTGTAATCAATTGTAACCCTAACAAGATCAGATTGACTCCAAGCCTGTGTGCTAGGGAGTATATATATCAGTTTTGAGAGCTTTTAGAGCTTAGAGTTTTCCTGACTGGGAAATTATCCATGGCATTCTTTCTGCCCTCTGATTTCTTTAGTTTGTAATCTTTCTTTGATGTTTAGATATTGTAGAGGATTTTTGTGACATATTTTCTATCCCTAGGCTTCCTTGTCTGAATCTCTCTTACTAAGTTAGAATATATTGAGTGATTTCTAGTGAAACGTTGGAGTCTTTGAATCCTCTTTCTTTTGCAATAGTGTGTACTACTATGAATGATTTGATTTAGATGAGTTTGTAGATATTATACAGTCCCCTGTCATTTTGTCTCATTCCTGTGCCAAACTGCAAAATTGGATGTATGTTTGCAGGTCATGGTCTGTGTCTACTTATAGTAAATATGCTATTGTTTGTGAAATCACTTCTTTCCCTGAATAGCCTTTGTTTGTCTCGGGCCTCTCTATGAAATACTTATGCAAACCTATCTAGGAAGTTGTGTTCTTTTTTTTTCCAAGGTTTTCATGCTAAGATTAGTCAATGTATTGTGATTTAGGTCACCTTTGGTGTATCACCTAGTAGGATAATTTGCTTTCAGTCATTTCCCTTTCATGCATTTCTTCTATCCCTTTTCCCTCAAGAATTTACTTTCCTATTAAGAAGGAAATTTGGGTGACATATCAAGAGGAACCAGCCTAGAATCTGGAGGTTTCGTCTTAGTTAGCAAAAGGTCCCACAACCTTGAGATGATTCCCATGTTACACTAGATTACCAAGACTATGAGAGCTTGGATAAAGGGTGAAAATCTAGGTGTATAACAGTTCCATAGGGATATAGCTAAAAGATTGTATTAGATTGTAAGGAGAATATAATAGATGTTTTCACATCTTTTTCATATTATTAAAGTGGTAAATGTTGTAGATGAGATTGATACATTAGCAATATTCATCATACTTAATACAAAAATTCTTTGATTCAAGTCACTCCTTGGTGTCTATCTTTTGAATTCTCTAATTCACTGCATATATTTTATCTATGTATATGTCATTAGTCTTGAGTTTTGATATAGGATCAGATTAAATGATGCTATGGATGTGACATAAGTTCATCTAATTATCTACAGGAAGGTCTTATAAGTAGTGTTTGGTTTGATATCATTTGTATTTATGGCTTAGATTCTTTGACAATAGTTTGTTTCTGCATTCTGCCCATGAACTAGAAGTATTGCCCAATTGATAAGGCATTGATCAAAAATCACTACATTCCTTGTTGATACATGGCAGATTGGTCTTGGCTATGTTTTGAAACTTAAATATAAACTTCAATATATCCTATGTTTTATGTGGTTGTTATGTTCTAGCAATCTCATCCTCCACTTCATGGTTGACGTTCAATAGGTGATTAGTCAGTTACCTAGTATCCCCTAGTTGTGTTGAGCATGTATGAGACTTATACTTGATTGATTCCATATAGAATATTTGAAGGAATTAAAGGGTGTCCCCCCTTGGTTTTATAGAACCTAAAGCATAGAAGGATATACTTTCATCCTTGTTAGTTGGCCCTTTTCATTCTATTGTGAAATAATTGGAGTTGGATTCTCTTAAATATCTATTGAAAAGTGAAAAGGTTGTTATCATTATAGTTGCAGCATTAAAAACCACCAAAAAAATGGTGACTCTACTTGGGAAAAAGAAGTAAAAGTCTTGTGAAACTTTTCAAAGCATCTCTGAAGATCTACTATTCATATAATTTGACACATTTGAGTCACCAATAAAATGGCGACTCTGTTGGGAATGAGATGAAAAAGTATTGCAAAACCTTTCAAAGAGTCTTTGGTGTTATCTTGTCATAAATAATGTAGGTTTATCAAGTTGAGCTAGAATCCCAGCATGCTTATCATAAATCCAATGGTTTTTGCCATATCTATTTAAGGATAAAGTTATCAATGTTTGTTAATATAAAAAATATTTAGATCATAGTTAATCAGCCTGGTTGATATTTTTGAAAGAAGATTTGTATGTATTCTTTATGAAAAGTGTGTCAAATCCTATTGATTTATTGAAAGTCTTATCTCTTTATGTAAATTCAGAGTCGTCTATGTTCCAAAAATGTTTTATACATTCTGAGAGTAGTGAGTGGTGCCTCTAAAAGATCTCTGGACCAGTGTGCATTTAAGTGAAATAAATTTGTTGATTGGTTGGAATTACTTGCAATAAGGATTTAGTGGATGCTTAAAGATTTAGTGGTTGAATGACCAAATAAGAAAGAAATAAAAGAATGATAGCAGAAAAATAATTTACCCATGTATTCTTGAAAGTTTTGTGAGATAGTTGGGTTCCTTAGTAGGTGAAGAAGTCACTAAAAGAAGGAAAATAGATCTGAAGTTTTTGTCATACTTCTTGTTTTACAAACTTAAGTCATCAAAATCTTTTTGTATGTTGTTATGTGAAAAAAATGATTGCACAGTTGGATAAAACTTTTGAGAAATGAGAAGATATATTGTTAATAAATAGTGCAATGGATTTTCCCATGTCAATGGATCAAGATATGCTTCCTAGATCTGAAACTTATCCAACATATCTTGAATAAATTCAAAAATATATTGCACTATTTAATCAAAGAATCCAAGAGGAAGTTGTAGTGTTTTTAAGAAGACATGTAGGAGAGATGAAAGAAGAATCAACACTTTTGTTTTATGAAAATTTTTCCAATGCATATGACAAGCTTCCAAAAAATTTTGAACTTCAAAAGTGTACATATCTTCATTTGTTCTTAGAACTTTGTATGCGTAAATCAATAAATTGGTCTGCATCACATAGAGAGAAAGACACTGTGCATGTTAAAAAATGGATAGATTTGATTGACGAATTTGAATCTAAAAGTACTGATAATGCTAAATCTAGTTGTGCTGACAATGTTGATTATGATGTTGATAGTGAATTGAATATCAAGATGTCAAGGATGAATCTCTAGTTGCAGATGATTCCGTTGGATTTATGGATTTGTTTTCTTATCAACATAATATTCCAAATTTCTTGTCTCATTTTAAGGAAGAGTTTTGTGGAAAACAAGAGGATGATTATGATGCAAATGAGAGTTTTTGTGATGATACCTTTATGCAAGAAGACATCAGACAAGAGTTTCCAATCATTGTTCCCAATGAGGAAGATATTTGCAGCACTAAGAATGAGGTTAAAGGCAATGAAAATAAAGTCCAATGTTCAATGAGCAGTGAAAATTTTCAGAATGCTTACCTGCTACTTTTCAGAGGTATGCACCTAATGTAGACTCTAATTTATAGTACCTGGTTGATATTTTCTTTGACATTGAGGACATGCTAATGGGTGTGGAGTGTGAAACATATTCTGATTTTCTTTTTCCTACTTTTGAGGCAAACAATGTGCAAGATGGAAGTGCATATGATTGTGAGAAATTAGATTATGTCAAGAATGATGAATATGATGACTCATATGCTAGCATGGGTTCAAATTTGGATGAGATTAGTGTAAATGGTTCTTTTATAGATCATGATGCCAAATAAAGTGATAAATGTGAATGTGTTTTCTCAGATTTACAAGTGATTAATGAGTCATTACTTCATGATACATTTTTAGATTTGGAGGATGCAGGTAAAAATTGTGATCAGCAAGATGTCTCCAATATTGGGCAATCAATTTTTTATTTGAATAGTTTGAAAGTTGTTGTTATGACTAAGATTCTTTCTTTTGTGCAACCTAATATCCAAAATATGTTTGATTCTATCCATTGGATTGAATTGTAATGTTTTTTCTTCTCAGTTAGTTAATGGTTGTAAAGAATGTAACAACTTTGTGTTATATAGTGATCACCACTATCAAAACCTTGGCATTTTCAAGGTACATAATAACAATGAGAATGCTAATTTTTGTTTATATGCTTTTCTAATAAGTAATTGCAGCATGATTGATCAGGCATATGATATTGGTGATTTTAGTTTACCTTTGATCCATGGAAATGAGAATCAAGTATTTATTATAGGTAAGTGGTGATTTCAGTTTTGTGGTTTAGGGCCATTTGTAAATAATGTGCATGTTGTATAGTTCCTTTCCTTTTATTTGTGTGTGTTGTTTTGAGTTTTCAATAAGGAACTGATTTTTGGGAGGTCAAGAGAAGAAGTCTAATTTTGTGATTGGTCTGCTCCACCAGGAGATTGTAGATCCTCTACATGCTCATAAGGGGCATGTGTCACTAGACAGAGCCACTATTGGTAGTCTCAAATCTTTGAGAAATTTGGAGTGACCAATTAAAAATTCTCTAAGGCAAGGTGAGCACCCCTAAAAAGCTTTTTGAGGAGGCCTACTTGGAGTGCAACTAAAAAGAGACCTCGTGATTTTTATGTGAAACCACTTGGGGAACATGTGCACCACCTATTATGGATTAAATATAGTGGGTTCCATCTTTTAGATTTCAGATTTGATATGTTTTGAAAATAACCATTTGGAGGTGTTTACCTAAATCTGCATTTTGCACATTTCTTGATTTTATCAAATGACCTACTTTATAGGCTTGTATGGTTGGTTGGATTAAGAATAATGACAAAAGAATTATTCCAAGGTTTTTAAGGAATGAGAGAGAATCTCCATTTCCATTTTTAGATCCCTATGAGCGCAAATGATAAGTTTTCCAAACAATTTCTATTTGCAAATTATTCTAGCTCACTGAGTGTAATTTGCAGAATCACTGAATTCCATACTTTGAGGTTCCATAATTTGTAGTCAATTGAATTTCATGGAGAATTGAATGCTCTGATATATTTTAATCATGACAAGTTTTCTTCATGAAGAGTTTCAGACATGTGACAATCCATCTGATCGGTTTTCTCAATGAATTCCAACTCAGATTTAGGCTTTTGTATCAACTGTCAACATAAGTATCACGCAGAGATGAAGGTATTTTTCAAATCCATTTGGATTTTGTATTCACATGTTGGAAGTAAGTACATGTTCCAGAAGAAAATTTTCTAGGATATTGTCTAATCATTTTTTAAGGCTACTTCCAGAGGCCAGATGTTGTTTATGAGATCAATTTGCAGAGAAAAGTTGAAACAAGCAAATTTTAGAGATTAAATTATCTCATCTTTTGCATCATCGAGGAAATAATTTTTTCAAGATGAATGTTTATATGCTAGCCTATATGCTCACCAAGTGTAATGATCTAGTTGTTTATTTTGGTTAGTTTTTAAAGGCGGTCTCGAGAGCTATTTACTCAATCCTAGCACTTATCAAGATGGATTGAATTTTGACTTTTAATAGTGGTAGTTTCACTCTTCCATGTTCGTAAGACACACACAAAATAGATGTGAAAAGGTTTTAGAATTTTTAAAGCTAATGAATATTGGTTGGTGCAAAGAAAAATTCTAGAACCTTTTAAAACTTTTAATCTAATGCATATTGCAGAGTGTTGCACGTGGTCAGAGGGATGAAGATGTGTTAAAATCTTGCAAGAAAAGGTGAACGGAAGATGAACAAAGCCTACACAATATTCCATAAAGGTAGTGCATGAAACTAATAGACTGCGAATTGTTTATTAAAATGCATGGTGGATATTGAAGATAGTGTTTTTAAACTTTCATACAAATACAAGTGGCAAGTGTAATGCCAATTCCCATAACATTTGCTATCAATCCTCCCTTGGCCGTGCTATGAGAAGAGGTGCTTTCAAAAAAATTTCCAAGAGGGGTGATTGGTAGGTGTCTTAAATTAGCTTCATTAAAAAATTTAAGAAGTTGCAATTGGCAGACTTAATGTGATATTGAAGCAAAATTTTGAGCACATGGGGGAGAGGAGAAGCCTGCGTAAGGGAGTTTGTGAGGGGTGTTGCACATTCTCTCAATGATGCTCCAAATGCTTTGGAAGTTATATAAGGTTGGACGATTGTGCATGGGTATCAAGAGAAGGTTGCGCATGACTTAAGGGACCTGCACAGGATGAAGTGAAATGAGGATGTGCATGGGTTTTCAAAGAGATTGTGTAGGTTAGGGGAGATAAAGTTGCACAAAGATTGTAAGAACGACATTAAAAACTCTAACTAAATGCCTTAGTAGACATAAACCAAAGGATACGCATAGTATCGAAATAAAAGACTTGCACATGGGTTCTAAAAGGGGAGCAACATGTTTTTTATTTGTTTTAAGAAACTTCCATGCAAAGTGTCATTTGGAAGATGTAAATTCTATCTATGGCTATGCATTGTGATGTAGAAGATGTTGCATTATAGAAAGAAGGGTTTAAAAGGTTTTCACCAAAATAAAAATATCCCACATTGATTGGAAATGGGGCTCACCAATTGTTTTTAGGGTAAAGATCACACATAGCATTATGAAGAAAGAGCTAGAAGCTCTTGGAGGCTATGAGCGCTTGCAAAAATGTTGGTGGTAAATATATTTTTGTGTAGATCTGTGTGTTTGTTTAAAATCCTTCAAAACCAATATCCAGATGCACCAGGAAATGAAGTATCCAGTGTTTATAGAGTAAAGTGTTTCCTAGTGATATGAAGTAAAGAGTTGCAGAGATCTTAGCGACAATGCCCAGTAGGACTCTGTGTTGACTAATAGAAGCCAAATCTTGGATGCACAAGATTAGAAAAATTTTAAAAACATACAAGGGATGAATCCCACATTGGTCGTGGGATGTAAATTGTTAGTATTTATAAGAAAAAACACATAGTATCTAATATGAAGAAGAGCAGGAATCTCTAGGAAATGCACTCAAGAGGAGTTGCTTAAAGACCGTGCACTTCCCGTGGATGACCTTGGCAAAAAATAAACTTGTTTTGGTGGGGCTCGTGGAGATGACATGGTAGGTTACATGTAAGAGGAAGTAGCAGATCATGCACACATCTCAAGGCACAAGAGATCAAAGGTAGGCACAGGCCTTAGTTGAAAGAAGATAAATATCATCTCATTGAGTGATCACACCTGTGCATCATATGGCAAGGCTGAAAAAATGAAAAATCTAGGTGGTGGTGATGTGGCGGGTATGCAGGAAGGGTATCTACGATTGGCATGCATCTCGAGGTAGCATAATTAACAACTAGAGCAATGCCTTGAAGGGAAGATGATAGAGATCATCTCATTGAGGGATTGCACCTAGCCGACACATGGTAGTAGGACAGGTGGTGGGCTCAGCTAGAATAAGATGATGCAGGCACCCAGGTAGACTTATGGACTAATTAGATGTTGACACGTGGCACAATTTAGTTATTTCTATGGATAAAATTAGGGTAAAGTGCAGATTTTAAAAGATTAATGAAATGATTTAAAAACATACTATTGAATCAAATGGAAAAAAAGGAGAAATGAGATAAAGTAATATATGTGCAAAAAAATTTATATTAATCAATAGTTCAAACTATGATGATATGCAAATTCAAAAATTTCAACTGAATGTGCATGGGAGATGAAATTTTGTTTTAATGGATAAGTGATCAAATATTTTTAGAAATGACAAGTGTAATATATCGTTGAAAATGTCTTAGGATAAGGATTTCATTTTTTCAATCCATTTGAGTGCAGAATAAATTTTGTTAAACATGATACTTATAGATCAAATAGAATTACAAAAAAAGAAATCAAATCAATTTTTAGTGAGGGAAGAAGGGAAGATATTTGCAGAGAGGTTATGAAAGGAGGATAGATGTTGAACTCAGGAGAAATATGAGGGTTTTTCCTTCTATATATTCTTTTTTATTTATTTTATAGAGGTTCCAATATTTTGATCTCCACAGAGAACTTCAATTGTGCTTGGCTCTAGGAGGTTCCATTTTTTCTTGGTTCCATCGGGATATAGCTGAGAGATTGTATTAGATTGTAAGGAGAAAATAATAGATGTTTTTAGATCTTTTGCATATTATTGAAGTGTTAAATGTTGTAGATCATATTGATAAATAAGCAAGATTCATCAGACTTAATACATTTTTTCTCAGATTCAATTCTCTCATTGGTGTCTATATTTTGAAATTTAGATTTTCTAATTCACTGCATAGAGTTTATCTATGTATATGTCATGAGTCTTCAGTTCTGATCTAGGATCGGATTAAATGATGCTATTGATGTGACATAATTTCATTTTATTTAGGAGCATCTTATAAGCAGTGTTTGGTCTGATATCATTTGTATTTATGGATTTTACTCTTTGACAAAATTTCATTTCTTTATTCTACTCCTGAACTAGAATTATTACCCAATGGGTAAGGCACTAATCATAAAGAAGTACATTTCTTATTCATACATGTCAGATCAGTCTTCACTATGTTTTGCAAATTAAATATAAAATTTGATATATCCTAGTTTTTATGTGGTTTTTGTGTTCTACCAATCTCATGCTTCATTTCGTGGTCGACGTTTAATGGGTGATTAGCCAGTTACCTAGTATCTTCATGTCGTATTGAGCCTGTATGAGAATTCTGCCTGGTTGATGCCATACAAAATATTTGAAGGAATTAATGGGTGTCCCCCTTGGTTTTGCATAACCTAAAGCATAGAAGGATGGATCTGCATCCTTGTTAGTTTGTCCTTTTCATTCTATTCTGAAATAATTGGAGTTGGCTTCTCTTAAATATATATTGCAAAGTGAAAAAGGTTGTTTTCCTTGTAGTTGCAGCATAAAAAATGACCAATAGAGCCCATACTCCATGCCATATACCTCTTATCCATGAGAAGATACTCGACACTATTTGGGCATTCCAAAACCTTCAGCAACAATGCTCTCTTTCCTCCCAAGGGTGAGTGCAGTCTTTTACACCCATAAATAAGAAGATAAACTCAAAGAAAAAAACCACAGGAAACTCAAGAATCCATGGAAGAGGATTGAAGCTTGTCAAATAAACTAAAACTATATTTCTGCAGTTTCACATGAACAAAAAGAAAAAAAAAAGAAAAGAAAAAGAGAACATGATTCTTCCATGACAGGAGCACCAACCTTTCTCCAAGCTATGGCAAATAAAATGGAGTTGAGTTGAGATTTTCCCTCCCTTTTTCTTTTTCCTTCCTTCACAAAAATCACCAAGTTGACTGAGAAGTCTCCAAGTTTAGAGAGTGGGAAATCAACCTCCAAACTTCTCCAAAATTCCACTAAAATGAGAAACCCAACCTAACTTTCCAACTTGCCTCTCATGTGATTGGTCCCTCAATTCCAATTTTGCCACTTTCAAAGAAGGCACTTTTTGAAACATCAATTATTGCTTCTAGACATCCTATTGGTCAAAATTTAACCTTCAACCCATAGTACACCTATTGGGATATTTAAATACAACCCTAATTAACCCATAGGGTTTCATTTAACTCCCAAAATGTCCACTAAGAGTTGACTTGCAAAAATGTAAAGTAAAATTCCCTTCAAGGGCACTACAACCAAGATACCTCACCTAGGAATTCTACAAGATGACCCAAGGGTAAGAATTAACTCAAATTCAACACACATTGTCATGCCAACTCACATGCACATGTGTCAATTGACACCACAAAGAAAACACATCACTTTACTTCACACACGCATGTCAAGTGGATAATTTAAAATAACTAAATTTATAATTTAAATCTAACAAACAAACATTACATTTAAAAAAAAAAAGAGCACATAACAATGAGGTTATATCTCCCCTTGGAATTTGTTGTCTGACTTTCAGTCATCCTTTATTTTTTTTGCATTATTGGAGTCAGTCTGGTCAGTCTGAGTCTAGGTCTAAGTCTTTCTTAGGTAGGCTATCTTTGTCAGGTTTCCCTGTCATTTCCTTTCCTTCTCTTAGCCAGGCGGGTTGTTCTGAGGTATTTTCATATTTGTGTAGGTTGTAGATCCCAACCCGGCAAAGAAAATGGTGCTCCAATTGATGATCTTTTCAGCAGATGGAATGATGTTTGGGAGTCATAAGTTTTAGACATTCAAAATAACTAAGAAAGATTCTTCATGTAACGGAAGTAATAATAGAATCAACATTGAATCATTCAGGATTCTACTTCATATCACAGTGTGAACAATCCATTTGTGGTAGAGAAATAAAGTTTGCAGTTGAATATATCATGCTAGGTGCAAATTGAAGACTGGTATGTGTCTTTTACATTTAGCAAAGCTGGATTCATACTCACTACATGTATTTTCCATGATTCATAAAATTTGATAGTTTTCACTTTTGGAAGGCATGGATTGATTCTTTAAGTCTTCACGATCCCAACAGTGAAAACAACGTGCAATTTGGTGCAAAAATGAGGAAGTTATAGGATGGCGGGTTTCTCAATTTTGGCTACTCCATGGTGGCTTTCGCACCTCTCAGGTGATTTTCCGCAAAGAAGAACTTTGCACTGTGCAGGTTACGCACCTCTCGGGGATTTTTCGCAAAGAAGAACTTTGCACTATGCGGGTTTCGCACTTAGCTGGTGATTTTACACAAGCTTAGTTATAATAAGATGGGCTTGATTTATTAAAAAGGAATATTATATTATTGTTTCAAGAGATCAAATAAAGCATGTGCTTTAAGTTAAGTAGTCCGCGCACTTAAAAATGACGTGCGGAAAGACAGGTAGTGG
Organism: Thuja plicata; assembly: GCA_018584345.1. Taxonomy (NCBI): domain Eukaryota; kingdom Viridiplantae; phylum Streptophyta; class Pinopsida; order Cupressales; family Cupressaceae; genus Thuja; species Thuja plicata. The sequence goes on along the minus strand of MU223187.1, from coordinate 1,559,729 downwards.
CTTCTCCATTATGCAAAAATCGCACCTACTAGGTGCGATTCCCGCAAAGAAGGTTTTTCACAAATTGCGGGTTTCACACCTCCCTCATACATTTTCCGCAATGGAGAAGCTCTTTTCCAATTTTCTGCCAAGGAGAAGCTTCAGTCTCATTTTCCGCGAAGAGAAGCCAAGTTGCAAATTTGCGCCAAGAGAAGCTCTTTTCCCATTTTCCGCAATGGAGAAGCTCTTTTCCCATTTTCCGCAATGGAGAAGCTCTTTTCCCATTTTCCGCAATGGAGAAGCTCTTTTCCAATTTTCTGCCAAGGAGAAGCTTCAGTCTCATTTTCCATGAAGGAGCCACTCATTTTCCATTTTTTTCCAAAGAAGCTATAATGTCAAATCCCGCCAATGGACCATTTCGGCAATGAAAGATACATTGTAATGGAGTCTGTGTCACTAAATGAAGACTACAGTCTTAAATTAATCAAAGGAAACTGAGACTGAGCAAAGTGGATGAAGTGGGAAATGCACCTCAATGGTGAATTCCTGCAATGGAGAAGCAGATTTGGTATTTTTCGCCGACCGATATATCCATGGTTTCAAATTATTTTAAGATTTTGATCACATGGGGAATTTTGAAATCATTCAAAGAGTAAATGATGTTTCGACTCCGTGGCCCAATGGATTCAGCTCGATAATGCTGGATGGAGATGAAGAGTTTTAGATTCTATAGTGACTGTTCGAGTTCTCAGATTTGAAAAGTATTTTTCTTTGCATTTTAGTGAATCATTTGCATTTTGAATAGATAGAACAGTCATATGTGAAGCCACAGTTGCATGCTGGATTCTGTTTCATGTCTGTGATTGTAGTGAAAGTAATTCTATTTGCTTGTCATGTATGATTCTTCTCCTATTCATTTAGTAATTTAGGTGCATCATAATAGAAAGTACAATTGTATGTGGAACTGTAATTCCTACTTGGATTCTATTTCATGTTAGAAGTTGCAGCGTAAGAAATTCTATTTGCTGTTCATGTACTATTCTACTTCTATTCTCCTCAGTAGAATATGCATTCCTAGAATAGGTAGATTAGATTTGAATATAGATTAAACATTATCCTTGCCTGAATTGTTTGTGTCTACAAGCAATTTGGTTAAAACTCATAAGGAATAAATCTGATGATCGATAAAAACATATTCATT